>LR749861.1:376844-408740 GCA_902729485.2 Mus minutoides
GTTCAAAAATATGTGTCCAACTTAGATGTGAATGAAAGAAAAGTATGTGTAGTATTCACATGCAACATTCTATCAGATTGTCTTGTTCTGAATCTTTGCATTAAAGAATAAAGAAAATCCATCTTGAAGATTTGCCACAAACAGCATTGCTATATTTCACATGTGCGCCTTCTTCTGTGGTAAGAATGTTCCTCCCTTGAGGACAGAATTATGTTGTTTGCCTTACCTTAAATAATTTTCAAAGGAAGAACAGATGCAAGTATCTGTTTGGTAAGTGAACACCAAATGGATGGGACATGTACACAAAGGTAGGAGACTATCCCTAGAACTTTTGTACCAGTGCAAAATGGCCATATTCATCTCTTACTTCCTAGCAATTAAAAATGAATAGAGTCCTCTAGTCAGCTATGGAGTATTGACACTGAGCCATACCCTTATCTCCATCCCTTACAAGCCATACTTCATTTGCTTACCATAATCCAGTGAGCAGGTACTATGAGTAGTGTCATCTAATACATGAAAAGACTAAAGTTTGGAAGTTAATGTGGCTTTCCAAAGTCAAGTAGAAAGATATCAATCCAGGATTCGAACCTGGGCAGTTGAACTTTCAACCAGAAGTTCATAAGCATCAAGACACCATATGACAACTATACTATTACCTCCTATCTGTTCTGGGGACCGCTCTTCAGAAGACTAAGGCTCTACTTGCCTTCTTCTGACAGTGATGATCAGATTGTTTCTTCACTAGTTTAGTGTGGTGATTTCTAAAATTATCTTTGTTCCAAAACTGACCCATCTGTCACTCCCTTGGAAGTGTGTGTGTGTGTGTGTGTGTGTGTGTGTGAGTGTGTGTGTGTGTTAAATGAATTCCTTCTGAGTCAGCAATATGGCTCAGTCAGTAAAGACACTTGCTGCTAAATGTGACCTGAGTTTGGTCTTCCACATGGTATAAGGAGAGAACAAAAGCTCGCAAGTTGTCCTTCAAGACCTACACATACGGTGACACACACATGCCCCCACATACACACTCATACGCACACAAATAAATTAAGAAGTCTGAATTCTTTGGCTTTGCTTATTGAATGCATCAAAATAAATTAGACATTGGACTTGAAAGATGAAATCTTCATAGTTCCATTAAATATAAAATTAATTTCACTCTGATGTATTTTTTATACAGACTATGTATTATGTGTGTGTATGCTTTATATGTATATGTATGTGTATGTGTCTGCATGTATGTGGGGGCCTAAGACCAATACTGGGTATCTAACTCAATTTCTTTCCACCTCATATTTTTATACGATGTCTCTTAATGAATCTATAGTTCACCCATTTGGCTAGATAGAATAGCCAACAAGCCCCTATGGCTCCTCTGTCTTTCCCTCCCCAGAGCTAGAAATATATATATATATATATATATATATATATATATATATATATATATATATATATATATATATATATATATATGGTGCTGGTTTAAAACCCAGTTCTTCAAGTTTTCACAGCAAGTACTTTACAGACTGAGGCATCTCTCCCACCGTATCTTATTACATAAAAATGGCTAAGTAGTAATAAACAGCAGCATTTGCTTATTCTATGATTTTAATGTTGTGGCATTCCACTTTATTGAGGAATAAACAAAGTGAAGATATTTTACTGTAAATGAGAAGTTAGCAAGTGATTGACAAAGAAATAAGTATTATTCATGGTTCCTGTCTAAGTGTCTGGACATAGGTTGGGAGATGGCTCAGTTGGTAAAGTACCAGCTGCAGAATCAGGACAATGTGAAGTCAGATCCCCAGAACCCACACATGGAGTTCACACCTGTAATCCTAGACTTCAGGTGAGACAGAAACTGGTGGACCCATGAATCTCACTGGCTACCCAGTCTAGCTGCAGGTTCAGTGACTCTAAAAATCAAGGTAAAAAGTGATTAAGAAAAGATATCAGACATTGACCTTGGGCCTCCAGCTGTGTGTGAGCATACATAAGCATTCCCACATATGCCCATGAGTAGATGCACACCCAGTACACATGCATTACACACAGAACACACACACACATACACGCACACGCGCGCACACACACACACATGCACACACACACAAAGATTTCGACTGTTGCCAGTATTTGATTCTCTGACTGATTGGTGACATCTGGAATTTTTTTCATTTGACTTTTTTGTATTAAATGATTATTAGTTGACTTTTGCTTGTTTCTGTTTAGAAAATCCAATATGTTAAAATACCTGCATTTCTTGTAAAGTGGGGAAAATTATATCTAATAGGATTCAGAACAGGGTGCATAGAACAAAAAGAAGCCAGTATTAACTATGTATACTTCTATACCAAATATTGGAGAGTGTCTTACACTTAATCCTTATTATGTTGATGTATCTCCTCCCACATTTTTTAAAGATGAAGTCTTTTTTGTGGCCCAAGCTAACTTTGGACTCACCAACCTTCTGCCTCTACCTCCCCAGTGCTATAATCACAGACATGTTCGCTATGATAGGCTGTTCCTTGTTTTATAGAAGGAACTGGCAGCAGGAATGTTGGTAGCTGGCTTTCGATCATGTAGCCAGGAAGTGACAGAGCCAGGCTTTGATTCCAGAACCTAAGACATCTTTCCCTACTGCACAGCACATTAGCTCAGCTGTTGATCACCTCCAGCGGGAAGGCAGACGGTTAATAAATGCCCAATGGAATAGGGAAGAGAAAAAGCCACTGAGCAATGATCTTTTAGGATTAAAGTTCCAGAAACACTATATGCGGGCTTAAGTCTAAGATGGAAAGTAAATCTCACTTCCAAATTCTCAGTGGGAAGGTATACCCAGGGGGGGGTGTTGACATCAATATTAGTCTGGATTTGTGCTGGCACGCATATGTGGTTCACTCAAAGCATTTTAAAAAGATGAACTAAAATCGTTGTGCTACTCTGGATTTATTTTTCTTTCTTTAAAATGCAAAAATAATCAGGTATGGGTTTTATCGGCAGGATTTAACATCAGTCAAAAGTCTATCAAATTATAAAAAGTATTCATCACAGGGAGTCAACAGCGAGTGTGCTGAGCAGGCAGTTTGGGCTGACATGTTTATTGTACTGTGAATATGCAGAAACTGGACCATACAGAAAGCCAGGTGGGTCCATTCCAAGTCTGGACAATCTTTGCAAGCCACAGGAGGTACACAGGGCAAGTTGGTTCTTGAAGGAAGTACAATCAGAAAAGCCAGTGGCGCATACTGTTACTAGAAACAACTGCATCTGTTGTGTAAACATGCTTCCCCCCAACACACACACACTAGTTCTTCCCTCTATCCTTCTAAACCAGATAGGACTTTCACACTTGGCGTTCTTCTGTTTGTCTGATAGCAAAATGAAACCTGCTATGGGGACCCAATCCAAAGAAAAAGTTTCATTCCAAAACCTTGAGAAGATGTTCTTGTGCGGTTACATCCTGAGAAAGGCAGTCTTGAGTGTGATCTGAAGACAGTCATGATGAGTGAGGGCTGCTTTCAAGTTTCAAACTGACATTTTTTTTTTCTTTTTCTTTTAAGCAAAACTTTCCTTTAGCTGGAGGGGAGGGGAGGCAATCACATGATCCGGGCCACACAATCACTGTGCTGATTGTTTACATATTTTTTTTGACTAGTTTGGAACAATGATAGTAGAGAGTGTTTTGAGTTCTGTTTACCACAAGGAACAAAAATCAAAATAAATATCCAATTGGCTTCAGAGCGAAGCAAATATTTTCTGCATTATGTAGCAATGAAAGTCTGTGTACACTGTAAATAAAGTTTGCTCAAGGGCTCTGTGAAAAAAAAAAAAAAAACCAAGTGTGAAATGACAGCCAGGATTCTACTACAGAGCAAAAAGAGTTTGGAAATTAGTCACAATCCCTGAGGCTGAGGGTTGCAGAGTGTTTGCTTTTGGTGCCTTTTTATTCTGTAGAAAGTGTAAAGTGCTGGTGGGATTGGCTGCATGCCCTCTGTGTCATTATTCATCGAGATAGTGGCGAAAATGAATGTCATACCTATGGGGAGGTCGGAAGGGGAGACACCACACACCTCTGTGGGGGGAAAAGAGAGCCATCAAAAGAAAGAAAAAGCAACAGCATCCTAGTGTTCCGTGTTCCATAAGAGGTCAACTTGGCTGTCTGTTCACCTGATGTGAAACCAAACCTTAGCCACAGTGGAGTCTGAGCAAGAGGACCTTGGAAGGACTTGACCTCAGACAGACCTATACGAATCCCTCTCAAATGTCCAAAGTCATTCATTTCTTCTTTAAAAATGAGACTCCTGGCTCTACCCCACTGCTCCTCACCTCGCTCTGTATGAATGTTCCCAAGGAGAGCAATGGCGGGGGTTCTGTAGTGAAAGGAGCCTGAACTCGGATTTATAAAAAATGTCGGCGGTTCTGAGTATTCATGCACGGTCATGGGAGAAATCCTGTTTTGTTTGTCCATAAACTTTCAGTAGAAAGCTTTGATAGCCCCGCAAACATTTTCAGAACTCCATAAAAACAAAAGATTTGTATGCCCCCTTCCTAGCCAGAAAACAAGAGAGAACATAAAATAATTAATAAACAAAACCCTAAGCCTCAATAAGGAGTCCTTTTGTTAACGTCTGAATCCCCAGTTAAGAATCCCTCCAGGGGTTTGCTCTTTTGTGTTGCTTTTGCTGAGCTACTCAGGGAAAAATGTCAAGGAGCCTTGGAGAGAGATGTTTGGCACGCAGAAGCAAGGGTCTCCTGCCAGAGAGCCAACGTGGGAAGGACGGAGGACGCTGGATGAGCGAGTCATCCAGTTGGTGTCAAGGGAGAATGATTGCTATTGTAATCAAACCAAGAAGCTTGAAAACTGCAGTGATATTGGGGCCAAGCGTCACAGCAGCCAGGAACAGAGCAAAGTATTATAAAGGTCATGACCTACCTCTCAAATGTTTCACTTCCAAACCCAGAAACCTTAAGTTAGAAAAAAATCACCTACCAAAAGCACGTTTTAAAGCTGACCTTAAAATTCATCATTGTGAATTAAAATAATGGCAAAAACAAAGGTTTTGAAGAGTTACAAATATTAACATAATTCTAGATGGTTTCTATCAGACTCTGAATACCACACCAAGTAAATAATCTTATTTTCCATCAATGTGTATGCTAGACAATTGCTCTATCCTAGTCTCTGGGGTCTCTACAGTGTAACTACTTCTCTGACATGCTTTGCCTACTACAAAGCATCATTTGCCAAAACTGTGACCACTCTATCATACATCTCTGTGAGAAGGAAATGTGTATATAAAACGTATGTCTTCTTAGACATTTCTGCGTCTATAATCTCTCAGTAGTGAGATTATTTTGGTTATTAGTAGTATTAAGCAATAAACATTTTGATGGCTAATATCCTTTTCTTGAAAATGTGTCTATGAATATAATATACAGAAACTTTCTTTGTTTTCAAGTACTATGCCCATTTATGGAGAAAGACTATTCATTGCCAGGAGAAACAGTTACTGAAAAAAAATCATATGTACATATTGTATGTATGTATATTTAAAATTTTTATGCAGTATACTTTGATTATATTTTTCCCTTCCTCTATCTATTTCCAGATCTTCCCCACGTCCTAGCCACGAAATCTTCTGTGCTTTTAACTTTCATACTTACTCCTATAGATGTTAAGGAAGGCTAACTATGTAAGAGAGATGAATTGAGGGCTTTCAAGGAGGAACTTTGTGAGAATATAACTCAACCCTTTGAACTCCACTGGAGATGAAAAACAGAAATGACCTATTGATTAAGTAGCAAAAATTATCCTGAAAATGTGTCAACAGCTCAAATATTTAATTTAAATAAAAGATTATGATTTGTCCCCATTATTAGGGCCAGTTTTCTTTCTGTTTCTGGACTATATAGTGTATGACTGTACTATGACTTAATTTTATCTGCTGCTTTTCTATTAGGGGCAATGTGTTTGATTTAATCCAGTCATAAATAATTAGAAAAAAAGACACATTAAAATTAATATTTCCTTGCTGGTACAATCTACTTTGATAAACAGTATTTTTAACTCTCATGTTGTCAAACTTTACAAAGGCTTGTGTCCAGAGTATGTAAAAAAAAAAGTCTCTAATACCTCAGTAATACAAAAATGAGCAACTCAGCATAAACGGAACAAAATATCAATGGTCAGAAAATAGACATATCCAGAAAATTCACATGAGAGGGTTTTCATATGCACTTTCCAAAATTCGTCCTGAAATCACAGTGACATACTGCTACTACATACCTAGTGATGTGGCTGACACTTTAACATCTAACAGTCCCAATTGCTGGCAAGGAGGCAAGCAAGCTGGCGCCCTAGCACTGGGGTGAGAATGTAAAATGAGAAAGGCACTTTGGAAAACAGCTTAGCAGTTGCTTATGTTAAACATACACTTACCATATAACCCAGAAATCCATTCCGAGATATTTATACAGGGGGATGAAAATGTATCTCCATGCAAATATATGTATAGGAATGTTTATGGCTGCTCTATTCATAACCACTCCAAACTGGAAGCCTCCCAAATATCCACTAACCATTAAATGAATAAACAAATGTGTTCTGTCCACACAGTGGATGGATATTTAGTAATTGAAGTGGGGAGGTTAACAAAGGGATACAAAAGCTCCTTGGAGTGATGGAGCTATCCGTGTTGCTTACGTGACTGCAACTGTTTGTCAAAACGCATAGACTTATAAGTCGAAGTGGGTGGCTTTTAGCTATTTAAATGATACACCAGTAAGCATAATATTTAAAAAAATACTTTGTATGTATAGCATGACAGCACTTGTTATTCAATTATTATGATATTTGTTATGATTTAATCACAATCAGTCAATAAAAGGCCAGTTTTATTTTTAATTGAAATGGCTGAGTAATTAGCTTAAAGAAAATTATCGTTCTTAATGCTAAATAGACTCAACTATATTCATACATACATACCTCAGTGTGTGTGTGTGTGTGTGTGTGTGTGTGTGTGTGTGTGTGTGTGATCTTTCTGTGTCAAAATAATCAAATAGGAGCAAGGGTTTATTTTGGCCACAGCTTTAGAGTTTCTAGTTCATGGTGGATTGGTCCCAGTGTTTGGGCTTATGTTAACGGAGTGGATCACAGCTGTGTTCATGCTAACCAGTTTCTGAGCTCTGTCATGCTGACCTAAACTTCTTTACCTTCTAAGAGTTCCCCCTGCCAGTAGAACCAAGGGCTGCAAACAAAGCTTTTATTACAAGAAACTTTGGGGGAAAACAAACTTACCAAAATCTTTACCCTTACTGAATGTCCTCAAAAGTGGTTTACTTTTTTAAAAAAAATCAAGTTTGGAGATTAGAAGAAACAATATGGTTGAATGAAAATTCTCATCAAGGATGATGTCTCTCTTTCTTAGTAGAGCTAGACTCAGAATGTCCTTATGGAGATCAAAATACCCTCTTTCCAGAGGTGAAGAGGTGGCTCCTGGGTTAAGATCATTTCCTACTCTTCTAGACAACCCAAGTTGAGTTCTCAGCACTTACATTGGTTCTCAGTACCTACATAAGCTGGTTCACAATGGTCTCTCATTCCGGCTTTAGGGGAATCTGCATATACCAGTAGGCAGATACAACACCTCAAAACTAAGTTTAAAAATATTAAATACATAAGATACATAACTGAAAAATAACTAAAACCAAATCTTTAAAAGTAAATATATTTTATTTCCAAATCCATGCTTTTTGTTTTGTTTTGTTTTCTATACATAAAATTATATAAAACTGGAGTATAGCAGAATTCTGGGAGGAATTATTTCATTGACTTTTAAGACAAGCACCACCATGTGAGTTCATGGAGTTTTAAGTCAAGGAGCCTTCTTTGAAGCTAGTATTTGGAATTGTTCTTTTATTTGGTATCCTGTCTTTTTACACCCCTGATTTTTCACTTAGGCCAAGTTCAGGTACTTTTGGAAATTCTAAGAAATGTGATTTAGAAGTTGTTCTGGGTGGATGGTTAAGTGGTTGCTGCTCAAGCAGGAGGACCTGAGTTTGATCCCTCAAAGTCCCTATAAAAGTGAGGTCCATCTTTGAAAGGCAGAGACAGGAGGATTCCAGAACCTGTTGGTCAGTTAGTATAGTTGCTGTGGCTAATTCCAGCTTCAGTGAGTGACTCTGTATCAGAAAATAGAGAATGAGAAAGACACTGAGTTGACACAGCCTTTATTTTACATAGCCATTCACAAACACATACACAAACATACAAACACATGTATGCACATGTGACCATATATCTACATACACATGAACACACATACATACACACACATACATACAGATACAGAAAGAGAAAGAACTGAGATTGGAGGTCATCAGAACATACAAATGCATCCAAATTCTCCTGAAGTTCAGATTTAGGAGAAAGTCCATATGGAAGTTTCTTCCCTGAAAATCATCACGTTTGCACCAATATATGAAAAGCATAATGCACACTCATGCTTATGTCCATGTGAGAAGTCACTGCAGTGCTGATTTTTGTGGTAGGGCAACCATATATAATGGTCTTCTGCCACCCTCACCATCATTATCACCGTCACTTAGGTCATCACCAATTTACAGTTCATTTAACATCCACAACACCACCACTTTGTATCTGTACCATGGCATAGTAAACCTTATGTGTCTACATCAGGTCATTTATCTGCACCCTTATTCTCGTCATGTAATGGGACACAAATCAGGTTTCATTCAAAATACTCCTTGGCATTTATTAGAGAAACTATTGCCAATTTTAAAAAAATATTCACCTAACATCGTGTATGACTTAAAAGGCTCTTGTGTGAAGATATTTATCTGGTTGTCCCACAAATGAAACTTAACATGCTCAGTTTCTAAGCTTGTTGGTTCATTTTGATTCTTCTTGAAGTCTAAAAAAGATGAAGACCAAAGCCTTAATGCAAATGTCTCAAGCACGCCCAAAGAGTCCACAATTACCTCTTTCAGCTACTATCCTGACAACATGGGCTTGCGTTCCATACTCTCAGTGCAGAATTCTAGAGAGCAGAGTTTGGAACTTGCCCTACCTCGCTTTCCTTCTGGCTCTCAATTTCCTTATAAGTTTGTACTACTCTCTTTCCTTTTGACAATAGAACCAGGAGTAGTGAAAATTTGAAGTTTCGTTGTATCTTATAAAAATAATTATATGCAATGAGATTAATGATCAGAAAATAAAAATGATTGTGAGCATGTGCCACAACAACCACCATTACCCACGCTATACGGAGGAGCATCTCAGACCCACGAACAGTGTGCTCTGTTACTGCTTCAAATCCTGAGGGGAAACGAAGTGGAATTCTGTGTTTCACCTGTTTCATGAATACAGCACTTTCCCTCCTCCACCCAATTCATGGGGTTGAGTGGGTGTGAATATTATCTACATACCTAATTAATCATGAGTTTTATTACATCACTTCCTGTGGATCTCCTAAATTTATATTTATTGAAAACTGCTTAATCCATCAAGCTAAATTTGCTATTCATTGCGAAGTGAGTTTCAGGTATGAGAGGCTTAATATGGAACCCGATAGCCTCCTACTTATTAACATTATGATTTCTCTCAGTGCTTTACGGCTCACTTATAAATACATTTTTTGTTCAAACAGAATAGTGCATTCATAGTCACGATTGTATACAGGTACAAGTTGTTCACTTTTCTCAAACATTTGGAAGAAATACAAACAAAACCCATATGTTTTAAATATTCCACAGAATACCTTTTTCCCATGTGCTCATATGCTACAAATGTTTTTAAGCTGGTACCATTCCAAAGGAGTACCACTTACACCCTCATTTTATGACACATATTCCTAAATATATTCATAAATGCATTTCACTTACGTGTATATTTAAAAACTAGTAAGTCCTAAATACCTCCATTCCCCTTTCTGTATTTCGCTCTCCTCCCCCTCCCCCCTTGCCTCTCCACCTCTCTCCCTCTCATCCTCACCCTCCTTCTCCTTCTCCCTCTCTCCCCCCTCTCCCTCTCTACCTCTCTTCCCCCTCTCCCATCCCCTTTCTCTCTGCCTCTCTCCCCCTCCCCCTCCCCTCTCCCTCCCTCTCTCTCTCTTCCTCTCCCTCGCTCCATCTCATCCTTCTCCTCCTTCTTCTCTTTCTTCTCTCTTCTTTTCTATCTCATTCACACAAGTCTCAAAATTTCTAAAACATTTTATGAGAATCTAGAGTGACTTGAAATGGCATCTTGTCTACTCTCTTCCTCTAGAAGAAGATGTGCCTCGGTTGTTCTAAACCAATAAGAACATAAACAAAAACTTTAAGCGGTGAATTTTCTTAAGGCACATGTAGCATAGACCTCATATAACAAAAGTTGTCAATTCTCTTCCTGGAAAACAAATATGTATGTATATAGACATATCTACAAAATTTCAGCTGACTTACTAAGAATTCCCAGCTCCAGCAGTTTGAAACGCTCAAAGATCTAAGATTAATATCCCCCTGATTAAAAGTTAAAGAAGGAAACTCAAAATGTATGCTTGTGTAAATTCATTGTGTCTTGGATACCTCATAATCCAAAATCCTTATCTCTAACTAAAAGACCTCCTATTTCAACTTGTTCTCTTCATTGAGGTCATAAAGAACAGTTAGTCACCATTACCTTTCATATTCTTGAAGATCACATTAAGCCCCACCTTGGATGTGTCCTCACCAAGATAAATAATCCAGGCTAAGTAACTCCAGTTTGGCTATACCTTTTCTCAGAGGCCCCATTATTCAATTCTTAATCATCTTGGTTGACTTCCTCGGAACAGCCTTCAAGTTGTCCGTACCCCTCTGAGGTTAGAGATGCTGTAATTATTCCTCGGACTCCAGGAAAGGTCTTCACAAGTGCTGTTGGTGCTTAATAGACCTTGGTAGCCTGATAGCCTGGGTTCAGCTGTCACTTACATACCCTCCTCTGTGCTGTAGTAAACAGCACATCTCTCACTGCTCCACACTTTATCAGTGGGCTCTGCTTGCTCAGGCTACTCGACGTCCCATTTTCCTAGATAAAAATCTCTTAACCAAGGCAGCAAGATTGTGAACAGCAGTACTCAAGGGAAAATTGTAAGTACGCCATTTGCAGGCTGAGCAAGGGTCATCAGACATGATACCTAACATATTCATTTCGTATAAACTTCTACAAACATCTTCAGCTGCCTGGACTTCTTTTTTTTTTTTCATTGTTCAGTAAATGTATTTTTATTTCCTTTCCTTTTCAAGTCAGGAATATTTAAAAATAAAGGTTCATTCAATTCTGGTTTTCAAATATACATCCCTTTGTCTCTCTGGAAACAGAGACTACTTTTATTTTTTTCACTGAGATCTTCCCCAAATGCCTCGGAGTACACCACAGTGTCTTCTGCACTCTTACACCACCTTGAGCCTGTGTCAGCTATATCTGTATCACTGACTTTGCTACTATCTGAAATTACCTGTTCCTTTTAACGTTTTTGTCCCATTTTTTTCCTGAGTACAGTGTAACCACCACAAAACCAGGCATGATATCTGGCTGTCCCTCTCCTGTAAAATCTAAAATAGTCCTTGGAAATATGCATAGTCTTTTCATTTTGAAAGAAACTCTTCCTTCTCCTCCTCCGCTGAATACAATTTTATCACCTCACACTTCAAAATCTTTAAATTATGTGTCCTTAGGGAAGCCCTTTAATATCTACGTACTTTATGTATGTTCTCATCTATCATACATTGGAATGATGCTCTAACATGGAGTTGAGCCGCAAATGTGGGAAATGATTTTGATAAATAAGAGGGAATACTGATATATCAGTTAATATAAAATGAAATTACAGAAATATAAGTATATTAAGCATATACCAAAAATGAGCAGTTATTCACAAAGAAGAGACAAACGTCTACATGGAATAGTTTCACCTCTGCAACATCTCTCTGTCCTCAGGAAGCCAGAATGGATTCTGAGTAGTTCTTTAGTCAAAAGCCCAGGAAGCTAGAGAACAAAGAGGACTTGGAAAAAGCTACTGGGCCTTCCCTTTCCCCTCGGGATTCAGAAAGAATTCCTACTTGTAATTTTCTTTAGACACATTATGTTTCAATTTAAGAAAAAAATAAAAAAGGTTCTTTTTACCTCAAGAATTCTTCAGCTTGCTCCCATTCTGTCTTACCTCATGCACAATCACCAGCAAGCATAGCTGACATCCACTCGCCTCCAGGGACAGAAGAGAGGATATGCCTATGTCTCAACAATCAAATCTATTCCACGCATGAGGCTGGGGTCCATGATCTTGGCTTCTGGGGTTCTAAATCACTAGGTACATGCAGTACTGCTCCTCATGCCTTTGAAGAATAAACCTTCCCGCTCACATCCTACCTGTTTTCTGCTGTTGACCATCAGATCTCGGGGTTTTAAAGAAGACAGGCTTTTACAGCACTTTGGAAAGCTCTATTTTTTGTTGTTTAATTTAGTTTGAAAAGATGTGTGTGTGTATGTGTGTGTGTGTGTGTGTGTGTGTGTGTGTGTGTGTGTTCATCAGAATAAATAATACAACCTAGTGGTGATTTAGTGTATATATTCCAACAATAAAACATAAACACACACATACACATACAATACACACACACACACACACTCAAGGGTTTACCCAGCAATTACATTCTTATTATGTATTTCATTCTCTTGTTTTTGATGCTTGTTATAAAACACTGATTCTCTGATTTATTAATGGATTAACTCGTGGTTAAATGGCAACTTACTTTCCCTATAGAAGTATGAATATAAGATGTGAGTACTTGAGTGTAAAGCTTGTAGATTCAATTATGGAACATGCTAGCTTCTATTTGACTTAGTTCATAAGATTTCCAGAACATTCCTTAGAGAAAACAGCTTAATCGAGGTTTAATATATGCTGAGTAGGGTTGGGCCAGGAGATGCTGACTGAAGAGGCATTCTGTCCAATGGTAATGGGAAATCTGAGTGACTTGCAAAAGTATGCTTTCCTCATGGGTGAGTTTTTAAGGCCAGAGCAATAAAATCTTGGATCTTGAAAGGACTGGAGCAGTTCTTTGATTTTTATGACAAAAATATTTTCTTGAATGTTCTGAGTGCAAAGTCTTGTTTCTGAATCAACAGTATTTCAATAAACAATATTGCTGCTCTGAGAAGATATGTTTTAAACAAATGAAACCTTTAAAAATATAAGTTGTATGTTTTTCTAAAAGTTGTCATAATTACTGAATTATAGAGGTCACCCTGTTATTATAATTCACATATCTGTTTGAGACAATAGTTCTACATGTTCAAACCATCCATTATTTAAAGTTTCATCAAGAATCAACTTGAGAACTTAATATCAACAGACCATGTCCTATTATAGTAAGATATACATTTTTCTCTATGCTAAAATGAAAGTATCCAGAAAACAATACATCATAAACAAAGTGTCCTTTGTATTTCATTGTTCCTTACTGGTATCTTATTGGGCATACCAAGTATGTCACTCTGATCCCTAGTTCAATGAAAAGGATGCTGCTATTCATATTTCAAGCGCACTGTTTCCCCGGGGACCTCACCTCGCTTGTTATTTTAATCATAAGCCTTGACTGGGTACCTTAGAGCAGCGCTGTTTGGGGTGTTTGGGTTCCAGTGGTGACCAGGACAAGTTCCTACATTTAGAAAATTTACATGCAAAAGTCTACAAACCAACACACATTGCTAATCAAGTTAGTTAACTAAACCTATCAGGCTTAATCAGATTGTGTGGGGAAAATATTAAAGTATGTCGTTTTATTAAAAAAAATCGATCCCTGATCCTTTTAAAGGGAAAGGTCTGCAACGTGCACTTGGAACATTATTTTAAAATGAGAGCTCACTAGCGCCTACTGCTAGGAGTTTGAACAGCAATCACAAAGCCAAGTTCCTCTCATTCAGATTTAACTAAAAACTGAAAAAGACAACAAAAGAAGAAAGGGATAACGGAAGCTAGGGTGAACTTCTGGCTGCAAATGATGTTGCCCTCAGAATGAAGAAGTGAGCAGGTGAAGTGAGTATAGACTCCAGCTTTCCCCAGCAGGTTGCCTGGGGCAGCTAGAAAGGGAGACTACTAGCATCCCCCACTGGGATGCGGTGGGATGCGGTGGGATGCGGTGGGATGCGGTGGGATGCGGTGGGGTCCGGCAGAAGCAGAGGAAGTACTGGCATTCCCAGTCCAGAACTGCATTGTTTTGATGCTCTGACTCAAGTCTGAAGCATGACATTTCATGATCAGCTAAGCCGCTGAGCAACCACACCCTACTCTTGGCAAAAATATAGATCGTATTATATTACGAAAGCGAACACAATGGAAAGTTTTCTTCAAATAATAAATAAACACTGTATCTTATTTATAAATCTTGTCAAGATTCTTCAAGGGCTTGCCCAGCTCCCTGACTAAAGCCCTGTTTGTTTGCTGCGAATGATGCTGCAGGCAGAGGAGCTGTCTGAACAGCCCGCCCTCCTTTCAGGTTCAGCTTCCTCAGTCTAAATCCACAGGGCTGGCCTTTTAGTGGTAAAAGTAAATGCAGGTTTACAGTTGGAGAGAGGCCAGGACACTCCAAAGTGAAGCAGACAGTTGTGAAGAATTATTTATGGCAGGTTCTGTGATGCCTGCGTTGTACTCTGATTTAATAGGGAGAAAATGAAATCTGAGGCAGAGTGAATTCAATTTCCAATTTTTACTGGGTGTACATGGAGGCTTTACCTTGGGGTGCTATGGCTCTCCCCACCGACCCCCTAACCCAGGCTTCTTCTCATAGCTTTCATATGTTGCAAAAGTAATTTCTTCCTAGAACAGACCCTTGAAGATTTTGCATGACAACACAGAGTAGAGAATTCTCCTGTAAACAAAATCCCATTCCATTACTAAGAAATGCCTTACTAAAGTATGGATACCTCAGTATCAAATTTTATTATATATTAAATTTTAAGTATTTTTTAAAAATTGTGGAATTGCTGATAATATTCCATAGATGCATTTTTCTCTTTGGTGAGAAAACACAATGACTCAGCCATGGTAGCTGCTTTTGATTTATTGATTATTGATTTATGGTAGAATTTGAGTATCTTTAGACATATGTTTTTATTTTCATTAACAAATAAAATGTGCACACTCTCAATCATAGACAGCCTATTTTTAAAATATGTATGACCTTGTGAGTGGCCAAACTGAGCCAATCAGCACATAGGTCACCTCACATGTTATCACTGCTTGCTGATGACAGTACTAGCAGACATACACATTGTTCTTGTCTACATGTAAGGTACATGTAGAAGAATTGATTTTACCTTTTAATTTAATCTGCCCAACTCTTCCATTAGAAACCTTGTAGCCCAGAATAAAAACGTAAAGGAAAATAGAATCACATTCATTTGCAAAGTAGGGTCTTACCTTGACCTGAGCATTAGAGACCTCGAATATGAAAATACTGAAGTAGAACACGACAGAAAGTCACAAGAGTGGTCTTTGAGAAGTAGGGAAAAGGAACACCCATTGTGCTTCATTAACGAACGGGTGGGAGACATTTATAAACATCTATGGAAGTTCATACCTGAAGATATATGCACATGTTTATATGAAGTCTGCATGTTAAAGTGTGCCTAACATGAGTATACCCATTATGTATGTGCATGTTCATGTTTGCTAAGTCCTCTGTTAGGTCCTGGAAAACCACATTTAAATGATTCCCTCAGTCACACAACTAGATACAAAGACAAGTAGACAGACACCCGATACCACGAGCAGCATAAGTCCTCTGCAAGAAAGCAGACTGACTCACGTGTCCAGGGAGAGTGAATGGAGATGCCCTGAGAGTGGTCTCAGACACAGGCTTGGAGAGGCCCAGCTATACCTGTGAGGACAGGGTGGGGAGCAGATACCAAGGTCATGCTAGCTAGCCTCTTAAAAAACAAACAAAAACAAAAAAACAAAACAAAACAAAAAAAACAACAAGCCATGTTTATCATCACATCAAGTTGCAGACCATTCAGACTTAAAAACAGTTTAAAGCAGGAGATAACATGCATGGATTTTATAGAGGTAAATTGGGTTCTCCTTTATTTATTTTTCCTGTTCTTTAAAATTTTGTTGTGTAAACATATATAACATGAGATTTACCAGTGTAGCCATGTTAGCTGTATTGAGCAGTATTGAATGTGCTCACAGTATTGGACCATCCATCATCCTCTTCAACTTTCTTATCCTCACCATCTTCAATTAATTAAACATTAATCCTGATTCTCTCCCCCTGACTCTGTGAAGCTTATCATTCTAGGCATATTAAATAGGTTGGTCACACATGCCTTGCGGCTCATCTATACTTTAACCTGAGTCAGAACTCCCTCCTTTTTCAAGTTGAGTAATAGTTCATCATAGGTAATGTGTTTTGTTGTTGTTCTTGTTTGTTTTTGTTTTAGTTTTTTAATCGCAAACCCTTAAAGTGGTTTTATTTTCACATTAATTTATTTTTTATTAGATATTTTCTTTATTTACATTTCAAATGTTAAAAAAATATAGAACGCTTCACGAACGTTCGCGTCATCTTTGCACAGGGGCCATGCTAATCTTCCCTTCCAGTTTTAGTATATGTACATCCACCTTTGACTATTGTACATAACACTGCATTGAACATATATGTACAAACACTTGTTAGACTGCTCTCCTTTCTATGGGGTTTATATCTAGGAATGGAATTACTGAACTATAACATGATTCTTCACTTCATTTTTTGAGTAAATACGCTAATGCTTTTAAATTTATGACTTCAGTAGACATTGATTGGGGCTTAAGTGTGAAGGAACACAGATGTACTGCCTTCAAAATCCTGTTTGAGGGTTTTACAATTTTATCCTTTGGCAGTAAATAACCCCAAACTGTCTTTTCCAGGATTCTAGAGACACATGGCCGGCATGCTTGTCATCTCCAGCTTCAGTGACTTTAGGGCTGTGAACAACCAGGCCAACCAGAATCTGATGCAGACAATACACTGTGATATCAGGAGTTAGATTATCTATGTCCCTCATCGGTCCCTATGCCATCACTGCAGGAGATAGAGGAAAAGATTACTCCACCCGAGTCAGAGACTAGATTAGTGAAAACAGAAGCTAGGATGTCAGGGTGTGTTATTTCAGTTCCACCAAGGGGGTGAACTGGATGATGGGGCAAATGAGCCTTTCCATTTGGATGATACTGTCCCCATGAAGTAACTCACAAGAAATAATTGACTTGTGTAAGGGAAAATATAAGGCTTTGAAAGTTAGTCATGATAGACAGCACAACTCAGACCGGTCACCCCAAGAACAGTGTCTTGGCACCAAGAAATCACTGTGGAATTTAGCAGTCTCATTACGCGGGCATTGAGATCTGCTTCCCCATCAGAATTACAGTGATCTGTTGTTGTTGTTGTTGTTGTTGTTGTGGTGGTGGTGGTGGTGGTGGTGGTGGTGGTGGTGGTGGTGGCTGCTGATACTGCTTCTGGTGCTGGTGCTATTGGTAATTATAAATCATCTTTCCCCAAACAAACCGAAAGGTTGTTGGAGCACAATTGCAATGTAAAAACGAAACAACCTACATGAGATATCAAACTCCACAACTTGGAAGACAAAAGGTGAGAAGAGTTTTTGAACCTAGGGGCTGTGGAAAGCGGGACAACCGAGCACAGCCACTGTTCTGAGCTTCTCAGCTCTAAAGAACAGAGAGACGCCCAGACACTTACCTGGTGGTTGTTGTTACCTAAAATATGAAACACACTAACAAGGCAAAGACGGACTTTCCGCATTTGACCATTACCTTCCAAGAATTTGTGAGAGGCACTTTTATATTATTGAGCAGGATAAATGAAATCATCCTAAGTTCTTTAAGATCTCAGGAGCGCTTGGTTTACATGTTTCTAAGATCAACATTAGCCATGCTGTTCACTCACAGATCATCTGAGGTTATTGTGCAAAAGAAATGAAATGATCTGGCTCTGGGGCTTAGCTCTGCCTGCCTATTTAATTGCTTCTGCATACTTTTGTGCCACCCCCCCCCCTTGTGTGTTTTAAGCCTATGGGTATCACACCGTCATCTTTCTCACACTGAAGGGTGCAGGAGGGAATTCCAGGTGCATTGTGCTGTTTGAGGGTGTCAGGAATGGAAGGCTGCTCCAGTCTTCACACCAGCATGCCAGCCAGAAAATCAGGAAAGACGAAGCAGGGGATGGCTCTCTCCCTGTGGGCACATCATTTAGAACTACACTCCCTCCCTCTACTTCCACCATCTTGGGGAGCATATAGTCTCATGGGCACACATGCATGGGTCTTCCACAAAGTCTGGTTGGCCCTGCACACAGACTTTCTTCTCAAAATATATAAAGAAAGGGTATTTGAGACAGTTAAAAGTTTTGTGAGAGATATCTTATTTAAAATAAAATTTCCCTGAAAATGCCCACTGTGGTTTAAAAATCAAACTGTTATGAACAGATTTGTGGCAATGGTGACAGAAAACTCTCCCACAAGGCCATTCTGAGTTAGTCAAGTCCATTTCTGCCTTGGTCCATGTTGTAGAAAGTGGCACCAGAGGGAGAGGTGGGGCCATACCGGGAAAACGCTGTGACCAACCACCAGGCTACAGAACCATTGGGTTGGGGATGTTCTTACTTCTCTCTTTAAGGCAGAGTTTGAGAGAGCAGTCGCTGGCACAGAGTGGGCTTACACAAAGTAATCAGCTTGCACAGAGATAATGCAATGCTAATTAGCTTGATTTATCTGTTTTACAGAGTATGGTTATGTTAAACCCTTCTCTTGTACATCATAACTATATATAATATCTGTCACATTTAAAAAGCAAATGACTTAGAAAATAAACTTAAATCACCTTAACTTAAATTGAGAAATTTCTTGCAGTCATTTCATTATTTAATAGGTTCTGCTAACTCTTTATTTTGCATAGCCATGTCCCCTCCAAGGACCCCGTGAGAATGACCATGTCATTCTCACATGGCAAGCTTGCTGACTGCTTCTCTTACAGAGAAGAATGCCCACGGTTGGCACCTGTGTCCTGGCCAGCTGTTTCCCAGAGCTCCCGTGGCTAGCCACCATCCTGCAGACTGAATGGGAATAGCACGGCTCCTCCCACACACAAGGCTTCCCAGCACTGCTCATTTCTGTGCTGGGAAAACAGATTTGGATTCTAATGGGGCGGAAATGGATGTGTAAAAAAGACAAATCTCTGGCTTCCTTTACCTGAGTTTCTCTACCACACCCCATCTTTCCCCCGCAGGACACCTGCATCCATGGTGAATGTTTTGTTGTCCTTGGCTTTTATCCAGTTCTCTGAGTTGTAACCTTAGTTTTCTTTCTTTTCTTTTTTTTTTTAGCATAGTCACAAGTTCCAAATTCCTTCATGAAAGTCTTTGCTAAGAAGGATCACCATAATTTCAAGAAGGAAACAGATTCCAAGTCCTTTCTGGAAATTGTGTATATATATATATATATATATATGTGTGTGTGTGTGTGTGTGTGTATTAAATCAACACAAAAATTAATCCTTAGTATAGGAGATGATGCTCAAGTTAATTTGCTTGATTTATCTATTTTACACAGAATATTTATTTTAGACCATTCTGTTGTACATCATAAGTATATATAATTTCTTATAATAAAGAAGTCAGAATTAAAAAGCACAAATTAAAAGTAAAAGAAAATAAACTAACTCATGTTAGTTTAAATTATTTCATTATTTAATAGGTCCTACTAACTCCTCATCACAATGTGATGTATAGAAACCATTTTGTATAGAAACCATTAATAAATTTATTAATTTGGAAACACAACTGAATTAGCAGTAAAAAAAAAGAAGACTAAGGATCTATTCTATTTTTGAGGAACAGTATTCTGATTTTCTATGATTTGGGTGCTTGGCTGAAATTCAAATTATATTTTACATTCAATCTCTATTTGTTCTTAGTTTCAGAGACTATCTTTTCTTTTGCAATGTTCCTGGTTATTTTTTCTCTCATCCTTTTTTTTTCCCCCTGACTTGTTTTTCTTTGTCCCTCCCATACTCTGTGGACATATGTTAATTTGTTCACAAGAAAGAAGTTTGGCAAGAATACCTGTCCACATGGGGGAGCAGTTTTGCAGGGGTTTGGGGAAAACAATTACAGTTTGCCACTGAAGCTGGATACACACTTAAAGCTGAAACTACGATTTAGAATATGGAAAGATGCCATCACTGGGGAAAAGATGGCCTTTAAAGCCATGTGGAGTCAAAGAAGTCAGAAATAACCATGATCAGACTGCTAAAGGTGTACCCTACAAAAACAATGATAAAAGGGATCAACAGTGAAAACATTTTCTTCCAGAACAATGTCTCATATTGGTGATGGTTAAAGAATGCCTACAAATATCTAAAAGCAAGCAAAGGTGCAATGGAAGAGTCTCAAGGAACACAACAAGCCTTAGAGCAGTGGCTTTCTATGTGTGGGTCTTGACCCCCTTAAGGAGTCAAATATCAGGCCTCTGCATATCAGATGTTTACATTGCAATTCATAACAGGAGCAAAACTACAGTTATGACATAGCAACAAAATAATTTCATGGTTGTTGGTCACCACAGCATGAGGAACTCTATTAAAGGGTCGCAGATTTAGGGCAGCATTAGGAAGGCTGAGAAGCAGTGGCTTGGCAGAAGCCTTCCTGAAGGAGGTGATACTGAGCTACACCTTGGCCAGCAGGATGGTGCTAGCATGGAAGGCCTCAGCAGCAGCGAGGACAGAGTAAGCAGGGCCACAGGAGCATAACAGGTCCGCCATAACCGGAGGTCTGCGGCAGGGCTGGAGGGTGACTTTCTCTCAGACTGGAAGCAGACGGTGGAGGATCGTGAATGCCACGCAGAGGCATTCAGCTTTCTCGTTTTCATCCTGCTCGCTCTGTATTGTCTATAAATCTGTTAACAGTCCTTCACCTCATTGTCTGGCTCTGAAATAATTATTTTATCTGCGAAGAATGATGTCATGGAAATAGTATCGAACTGAGAATCAAGGCCCTTGGATTTATATATTACACTTGGGTTTTAATTCATGGATATCGCAACCATAATTCAAACCTCAGTAATTACATTGATAAGTCACACTCTGTGTCAAAAGGAGCCACAATAAAGAAATAAATAAATAAATAAATAAATAAATAAATAAATGCAGTTTCACTCCTTCCAGCATCCTTAAATTGTCCACATAGTAGGTGTGCACTGCCCATTCATTGATTATCATTCAGTAGTAAACCTCTGAGATTCTTTACCTAGCTCTAGCTATATAGAACAATGAGGAGCCCTGGCTTCAAGCTTACAGGTCAGAAACAATTCTGCCTTCTCAGTTCAGTCAAGCATTTGCTTCTAAGCTTTGTTTTCTGGTTTGTAGGAAAGGAGTCGTGCACTGTGGTCAGAGTCTAAATTATGATCGTTTTTCTGCAGAAGTTCATTAAAGTTTTCATATACAGAGAAAACATCAGAGCACGGAAGCAAAGAGAAGAAGCTCATGTATTTGTAGATTGATAATGCTTCCTTGACTCTGAGCAAGAAACAGTAAACTCTTTCCTTACGCTGACTGTAGCCTTATGGAGATGCATGTCTCTCCCAGAGCTCAAATACTCAAATGTCTAAATCAGTCAAAACTAGCAAACACACACACACACACACACACACACACACACCTACCTAGATCCATCCATTTGTTTCTTTTAAAAAGCTGCTAAGAATAAGTGTAAAAACTAGGATTTGAACTCTGTCCTCAAATTAGCTATTATCTTCCCAGAAGTCCCCAGAATTTGCTTTTGCTGTTGGCTGGTGTCAGGGATTTTAACCATATGCCTACAGTGTGCAGAGCCCCAGACATCAGTTTGGAAGACTTGAGCGGGGTATAAACTGATGCCCTAGGTTCCTCAAATAAAGAGACAGAGCAAAGCAGATCTTAGTTCCCCCCAGAAGTAACACAAATTAGAAGGCTATTGTGGAGCAAGAACTTGAAAACATGCCCACTGAGTAACCGGGTGTGGGCGTGGCAGGGAAGTAAAAACGTGTTCTCACTCTCTGCTGTCGTTTTCTTGTACCTTGGATTGCTTTTATTTAATAACTGCAAGACCCTGTAATATATTCTGTATTCACTGCCTACCTGGGCCCTCCCTCACTAAGCCCTCATACCAGCCATGATTTTCAAACTCTGAACTCCTCTACCCCACATAATGACCTCACACATCAGTAGTTGTAGATAGAGATTTTATGAGCTCAACCTTTTCTCCTTGCTAGGTGTATGAGCTCACAAGAGGATGTATCAGTTAGCAATCTTATAGAGAACAGAATTTGCTCTTGTCCACTTAAATGAAATATGATGTTGTAAGGTATTAAATCACATAAAATTTGAATTTCCAAGGAAAAAGGTTGCAATATAAGCTCTCTGAGGGGTCTTCGTCTACTTTGCAGAAACATATCACCATGGGAACTGCCATGGAAGTTATCTGGTAACTGCAAAAGATGTGGGAATGAAAGGGTAATGAGGACTGTACCCAGTTTCTCTGGTGCAGCTGATCAAATGAATGTCCTTCATTCATTGTCTCTTGGTGTGGAAAGTTAATGACTAGTCTACAACCATATTGCTCTGTGGCCATCTTTATAAACAATGAAAGCAAGTCCTGATCTCTGCCTCACTTCCTCCTCCTAGGTAGGATGGTAGAGCTTCATAGGGGGCAAATCTAGATTAGATCCCAGCATCTTAGCTGCAAAGGAGTCTGGGAAATGTAATTTTGAACTTTGAGGCCTCTGCTGAGCAGAAAGGCACTGGCTGGGATGAAGGGTGGTGGTCGTTGTCCCATAGGTGTTATCTATATAAAGCTAAACAGTGTGTCTGTCTTTGGGATTGACAAAAGAATTGCAATAAGTAATACACATAAAGTACTTATGGCTGCACCTGGGGCCTCATTGAAGACTCAACAAATGTACCTATCATTCTGCCAGTGGTCCTTGGAAAACATGCAACTTTAGTACGCCTATTTATTGCATGCGAGTAGCAGTTCTTTGCAGGTTGTAGATAAGGACCGTGCTCTATCTCACGTGTTTCTTCAAAGAATGACTTGAAGCTTGCAGCGAATGCGCTCTGGTGTTAAGTGGATACTGGGTAAATTGAAATCTGTGCTCTGATTCCAGTCCTGACCTCCAGAATGCAGTCTGCCTCTGTCTAAGTCTTCTGCCGCCGTTGCTCTGTCCTCTGTCAAGATTAACCACTAATACTAAAGACCTTCCCTATAGTCCCGTGGGGAAAAAAAAAACCTGGCTTGCTCTGACCACAGACAGAGATGGCCATCTCAGCTTCCTCAAAGGAGAGAACGAAGGCCTTACTCGTCTGCACAAAGCCCTTCTTCCTGAGACTCTCCAAAAAATACTCATATCTGTGCCCTACTATTTCTGCTACTGCGGGTCTAAGAAAAGAGGCCCAACCTCGAGGACCAGACAGGTGGCTCTGGAGCAAAAGCTGTGAGGCGTTTTCCTCAGGGAATGAAATTCCGAAAGTTTAGATCACTCTTTCCTGCCATAAAGCACCCTGACTGTTAACAGCTTGCTGCTGTCCAAGCCGGTGTTTTTTAAATTAAGTATTGTTAAATCCATACCGTTTGGAATGATGCTTCAGACAGCCCTGACACTGGCTCTCGCCGCTGCTTTCATTTCACCTAATATATTGTGCATGGAACCGGGAACCAAGCTGACGGCTGCCACAGCTTCTGGGGGCTGCCGAGCGCCGACTCTTGCAGACGGCTTTAATTTAGATACCTGAAGAGGAAAAAAGGAACTCGGCCAACGCCCTGCTCAGTGCCATAAGTGGTCTTTTCCCCAGCTGCCGTAACTATGATCTACATTACCTAGGGTTTATGTTATTTTTCCCTTGGCCCTTAAAAGCTCTTAGAAGTGACAAAGTTGGGAGACAGAAGCTGTAGACGAAAACAAGAGACTTTCCATTGCCAGGTAAGCTATACGCAAAGAAACCCTGGTCATCTCTATTTCTCCTCTCCCACAAGCATCCCTGCCTAGCACAGCCCTCTCCACCCAGTACCACCCTCTGATTCTGTGCATGTGTAAATAAGTAGATACAAATGTGTTTGTAATGGAATGAGATGAGTGGATTTGAAGCCAGAAGACCCTGCTTCTGGGGCTGGCTTCAGTCTGTGGGTCCTATATCAGGATGTCTCTTTGAGCCTTAATTTCACCTGTATTGGGGCAGTAAGGAGCACTTAAGCAGCTCCACAAAGTACTCCAAGGTATTCAAAGTCACAGAAAATTTAGAAATTCTGTTAGCTCATCTTAAAAACTTGCCCCAAGTTGATTTTTTAAAGTTATGTTATGCCATCTCCCTTATATTACACGAACCACAGAGCAAGCAATTGCTTTTGCTCGTTTCTTTTGCTATTCTTCGCAGAAAAGAAAATTCTCTCAGTCAAGTGACCGCACACGAGACACTGGGATGGGCATCCGCCACAGATTTGACTCACAATGGAGGTCTTGACTAAACTGCTGTGTTAGTCCAGGGCTTCATTGTAGGGACCATCTTGCTGTGTGCTGGCAAGATGCCAAATAGCATCCTGCTGCTCACAATGCCACGGTGCTCCTTGATTTCAATAATCCACACTATTCCTTCTCCCACCCTGTTCTTCCTTCTAGTCTGACACTGTCTGATGAGTGAGTGTTCATTGGGAAGAAAGAGGAAGTGGGGCTAAGTGAGATGTTCCATTTTGTAGAAATGGCTAGAACTCTTCAGCTAATGACCCAGGAGGTTGGGGAAACCATGTAGCAGAATGTTCCTCTGTGTGTGTGTGTGTGTGTGAGAGAGAGAGAGAGAGAGAGAGAGAGAGAGAGAGAGAGAGAGAGAGAGAGGGAGCACACATAACCTAGGATCAAGATTATTTCAGCTCATCAACTCTCCTCACTATGGTGAGGATTTCAGATTCCTATCCAACGGAGCTGCATTATTTAGCTTTCAATACTTTTTCAGAGATTTGTAAAAACTACTCATTCTAAAAGGGAAAAGTATTATTTCAAAATTAGGACCTTCTAGACTTAGAAATGTGTACTCTTCACGTTCCAAGTTAATCATAAAGTACTGAGGGCCAAGGTGAATCCTCATATGCCCAAGACTTTCACAACAGGCTGAAAGTGGGATTGTTAAAAGCTCCTCTCTGACCGATACACCACATGGAAGGAGTAAGCACAGATGAGCAACCTGCTTTTCTCCACCTCTTTGCAAAGCCTCGGGCAGGTGTGTGTGTGTATGGCAGACCTGCCTGGATTCGCATGCCTATTACAGTGAGGTAGTCTTTTTTTAATAACGAGAGGGAAGAACATGCATTCTTAAGTACCCTCTGCCTCCTCTGGGTATGTTTGGGCTGACAGATCTGCAAGGAGACACTTCTGTGGAAATGGGGCTTTGCTTACTGCGTTATTCTTTATCCTGGACTGATAAGGAGGGAAGACAACCGTATTGGATACTTAACACTTGTCTAATATGTTAATAAAAACCCTCTTGGACCACTCAGGCTTTTTTTTTTTTTTTTTTTTTTTTTGGTTTTTTGAGACAGGGTTTCTCTGTAAGCTGTGGCTGTCCTGGAACTCACTTTGTAGACCAGGCTGGCCTCAAACTCAGAAATCTGCCTGCCTCTGCCTCTGCCTCCGTTCTTGATGTGAGTGAAACAGGCTCCCAATCTTCGGGCCTTTTCCCCTTTTCCCGTAGCCATGCAGACACTCATTAGTACTTCCTACAGCTGGATTGCACCTCAGAGGCCAACCTGCCCAGCCCTGTTTCCACTGTGAAGAGGAAAGAGGTGGTACCCCACTCAGGATTTTGTGGTTTTGTCATAGCAGCTCTGAGAAAGCCTGAGTCAGGTGCCTGTTGAAGAATGTTTGGGGTTAAGTGAGGGTTAAATCACCCTTTCTTCCCTGTCATGGGCTAAATCAGATAATTAAAAGCTGTCAAGGTGTCAAAACCCAGTTGTTTCACAACAAATTTCAACATCCTCATCCTGGAGTCTTTGTCACGGGTTTCTTTTAAACTAGGGGCTCTAAATGAGTCTTATTGTACCTTTAAACTAGTAAGTATTGGATGTTTCAAATTGTCAATCCACAAAGAAAGATTTTGCCAGCCCTTTATTTTTAAACCAAGACCCCAATACAGAAAATAACTAAAGCCATTGTTAGGTTTAGTGAGGACCTTTCCAAACCACCTATAGTATTCTTTTCCAAACTCAAAGGGGGAAATAAAAAGGCACTTTATAGAAGAGGAAGAGAACGCTAGCACCGAATACACTTAAAGGGCACATTCAGTCCCGACTAGGGCTTGGTCCCTTTATAGCATATGTTCTATATTGACGGGGATTAAGTTTCTCTCCTGAATGGAACAATACACCGTCACAGGGAGCTACTGTACTTTCCAGAGCAACAGACACCAGCCCAGGCAAATGGCAAACAGAATCGCGTCTCACAGAGCACTAACCAGGTTGGTTCAGAGCGCAGCCCTGCTTCCTCTTTGAGCTTTGGCTTCTGCCTGTGCACATCTCTCCTCTTCTCGGGCTCAGCTCCTTGCTCCCCTGCCTTTCAGTCCCTTTCCCTCTTTTCTGCTCACACTGTTCACTTTCTCTGCGCCCCCCCCCCTCGGCTTTGTTATTCAGCATGTCTGATTAGCAGGAGTCTGATTGGCTGGCTGCCTGCTCTAGAGAGATTCCATTCAGCTTACCCCCCACCCATCCACCCACCCACCCTCGCTCAGGAAATGTGAGCGGGGCTGATGGAAGCTGATAGGCAGGGCTGGAGTGTGAGCCCCAGCACTGGATGTGACAGCAGCGGGCAGAGGAGCACTTAGCAGCTTATTCAGTGTCCGATTTGGATTCCGGCAAAGATCCAAGTATGGAATGCTGCCGTCGGGCAGCTCCTGGCACACCGCTGCTCGTTCTGGCTTTCCTACTCCTGGTAAATGCCTTTTCATTTCAATACGTTACTATTGCCACTTGGTCTGGGTGCTGCTGGAGGGTGTGTGTGTGTGTGTGTGTGTGTGTGTGTGTGTGTGTGTGTAGTTCTGTCTGTCTGTCTGTGTATGATCTTCAAACTCCAGGTAAAAGAATTTTCATGGTTTACAAAATACAACTCATCTCTTTGAGAACTTTAACCCCAACTTTCCCAGCAAAATCAAATATAAAAGACTTTTTAGAGTTAGTGAGTGATACTGATATTGAGACTTGAACTTCAGGGTATTCTTCTGCAGATATTATGTGCTGAAAACTATATAAATAATAGTGTTTGCGTGGAGTCCTGAGAACAGTCGTCCTGAGATCAAACTCAGTGTGGTGATTTGGGGTTTTCTGAAGGCTAGGCAATGAGGAGCTTGCTTGCTTCTTGTTCTACCAGTGCCTGTGTGAATTATTTTCCTCTATACATAAAGACACTTGAACCAGGTGAAAAAGGAAGGAACGAGAGCCCTGTTTACAATCAACCCAGAGTATAACCCATAATTACTATACACATTTATGGATTCAAGTTAATGCTAATGTTTATGAATTGAAAATTAAAGTCTTTGATCTCAGATCTACTTCTGAAGGCAAAAAGAGATCCCTGGACTCCTTGTCCTGCTGATTTCCAGCCCCAGTGATAAGGCTCTTCTCTTGAACATCAGCACACATTGCATTTTTGACTCGAAGTAAATGTTCCATTGTGACTCATACTTGGTTTTATGGGCAGAAAATGAACATATACTGTCCAAAAAAATCTACACTCAAAATATTAATAGCAATGCACATTTCTTTTAAACCAGAGTGTTCTGGGTAGGCAGTTTAGTAAACCTCATCTGAAAGTTTGATTCCAAAATGTGCACACTCTGATTGCAAAGAAACATGACTCTTGCTCTTCCTGTCACAACTATGACACACCAGAACTTCTTCAGAAGGAAGAGAAAAGGAGACAAAGGTAAAAGTGTAACCATTGTATAAGACACGTTGTTTTGTTGATGGGGAAGGATTAGTTTGTTCTGCTTTGATTCTGACAAATTGGATGGACACTGGAATTTTGATGAAGGGAAGAGAACCATTTGTTACAAATTGGAAAACTCCAGGAAGATCAGTGGGGTACAGTGACCAGACACCAAGGAACTGTTTCTTATGTTGTCATATTGTAATCAGCTGCATCATTGTCGCTTTAAATGGGGACTACTGCTTTGCAATAAGAAAAAGTTTCAATTTGCATGAACATTTAAACAGAAAGCAAAGGGTTAGGAAGAGTAGACTAGACATTGGTTTCACACAGGACTGAAATGAACAGTGTGTGAGGTGCGCTTTATGGCTGTGGAGCAAGCAGTTCGAGAGAGCCGTTGCATCTTTTCCATATGGGATCTATGACTTGCATAGGTCATTAATTCGTCTCATCCTTCCTTCTTTGTGATTGTTTTAAAAGTGTATGTTATTCTCCATTAAATGGCATCATAAAGCAAATTACTAGTTCAGATTACTAGCCATGTTTTTCTCGTGTGGAAAGATGATTAAACAACACTCTCATTCCGCAGCCAATTGATTTCTATTCATTTGGTAAATGCATTACACTCCCTTTTCATACCTTGAATATTCATATAGGTAACTGAGCAATTAATTAGACTCACCTTGAAAAAAAAGTGTCTATTTCAAAAGGCTTTAATATATGTCTGAATGACAATAATTATATGATGAAATTAGAATGAAATAGGACACCCGGGTTTGTTTTATGCATATGCTTAAGTGATTACAAGTTTGAAGGCTATGCTAGAAAGAAAGGAACTATAATGGCTGTCATACGGAGTGTGTCTGGAGGTGTCAAACACTGGATTAGTTGTTTGGAAAGCATTCTAGTGTCTCCCCACAATAGCCGTGTGAATCAGATCATTTTTAAGCCCATTTTACAAATGAGAAATATGTGTTTTATGTGTACTTTATACTGTGGATATCAGGTGCTCAAGAATTAAAGACGTATTCTTCATTGGAGATATATAAGTTTTATAGATCATAAAGGCCTTTAAAGATGTGTGTAATATGACAGGCACTCGTTGTGCTTCATCATTAAATGCTTGTTTAGCTTTGCAGCCCAAATGAATTACTGGTTTAAGAAAAAGCAAACTTTAGCCTGACCTGTAGTTGACTTAGAACCAGAAGTGTGACATCATCAGCTCAACTTTCAGACTTGATCCAGAAACTGAATTTGAGGATTTGTTATTTCTACCGTTCTTTCACCTATTACAAGAGTCTTGTCTAGTATTAGAATTAACGGCGCATATCCTGTCTGTATGGTAGCAAGCCCAGTTGTTGCCTGATCAAAATAGCCTTCATTTCATTGAGAGCTAAATAATCTGCATCTGAACTTGGTTCTTCAATTATACAAATAAGGAATGTTATAGAGCCTTAATTGTTGTCAACAGCCCTTTTCTTCTAGAACAATCTTCCTGGGAGAATGAGGCTCCTGTGAGATTTGTGTCAATCTGAGCTTACTGTCCATACTTTATTGTACAGTAACCATGTCACCAAAGACATTTGTACTCAATGGACAGATGATCAAGAGATCTCATCTTGCCATTCAGGTCATATTAAGACACATTACTCAATGTCTCCAGTCTTCCCGCCCTTGTATCTTTTGTCTCACTTGTTTAGATCAAAAGAAATGTGCCAAAGCCCATGACCGGCCATTGATGCTTATGTCCATCTACACTTGAATCTCTTCCTGTCAGAGATGCATTTAATCAAGCCTGCATTTGCTTTGTGTTTCTTTTAAGTGGTTGTAAGGTCCTTCCCCTGCCATTGTGAGAGTTGCAAGAGTAACTCTTGGAATTATAATAAAGTACATGTGTTTTTCTGTTGAATTTCTTTTTTGTCTCTACACTAATTTATACATGGAAACTAGTCAAACACAATAGCCTGTCCCTTCAGCTCCTCTGGTGCTCTCCTCTACTATTATTTAAGGGAATCTATCTTGGATGGTGTGAAGCACCATTAGCCTGTGGAATGAATGTTAAATCCCTTATTACAACAGATTGTGGCCTGTTCCAGGAGGGAGGGGGAGACAGGCGGGGGAGAGGGAAGGAGAAGGAGAGGGAGGGAGAGGGAAAGGGAAAGGGAGTGGGAGAGAGAGAGAGAGAGAGAGAGAGAGAGAGAGAAGAGAGAGAGAAAACACACATATCCATGCATGTGCGAGCCCTTCTGAATAAACTGCTCGTTCACAATCTTATTTTTATTCCCATATCTATACAATCTTAAAATCAAAGCTAAAGGTTTTCCTTCTTGTCTTCTTGTCTTCCCATCTTTAATGATTTTTGATATCAAGGGCTATGACAGCATCATTTTTCCTGAGACTACTGCATGTTATGTGAAGGAAGAATATCCAGCAGTGGTCACCAGTGAACTACAAAAGAAACTGGAAGAGTCTATAGATAGTAAAGACTTTGGAGAAATAGAGTGATTACAAAAATGAGTAAATACCTGTCCCTTTATATGATGAGTACTTATATCAGTGCTCTCCATAAATGCCTGTGAAGAATATGGGAAACAGTCTTCTGCATTAACAGTGGCAGATATGACAGTTACTTATCACCAAAGCTAATGTAAGGGTTTATGCTTACTTTATATGACTGTAAGATTCAGTTGCTTTGTTTTGTATTGCATCCACTACAGCATCTAGACCATTCCCTTTATACAGAGAGATGAGATGTACTTGTGAACTTGACTAAGACAGGGAATGATAGGCTCCATCCAGGGTGGCTCTAAGTCTTGCCTTTCTCTCCTCCAACTACATGTACACAGTCCAGTTTCTTTGGTCAAATGGCAGTTCTGCTTTCAATTTGTGTATCTCTCAGCTTCCAGCACTGACACGTTCTCGGATTCAATTATTCCAGTTTCATTCTGCCCTTTCCTGGGCAAATACACTCTTCAGTTTCTGAGGTGTCTCCAGTCAAGTGACCTCAGAGTGACCTCTTCTCAGGATGAGGACATGAGTCTCATTCTGTGGTCCTTGAATCACCATGAATAACCTACTGAGTTATTCATGAATGTACTGAGATGGTGAGAGGAGAATGTGCCTGGCTTGAGGCTCAGCCTTGCCATCCTTGCTGCTTTTCTTCAGAAAGCTGCCTCCCAGCTTCATGTTTTGACCAGAGTGAGACAACCTCATGTCCCTTTCTGTCTACATCATAAAAACTGTACCATGTGGCTGAATTTTGGCTTGATTGGCAGCCCTGGCTCATGAGCAGCTTAGGACTGGCATACCAAGGTGATGTAAGTCTGAAAGGATCCTAATTGAAATAGGCCAGCACAGCTGTGTGGGGAGCCTGCCTGCTAACTGGGTAAGCTGTTGCTATCAACCCCTTCTTTCCATGAGCTCAAAAATAAATGACTAAATCTCCCCAATTCCCGAACTTCAAGATTAAAACCCACATCGAATAAAGCTTAACTGTTCTGACTTTGTTTTGACTTTGCTGGCTGAAGCACCCAGCATGGAAGGCAGTTAGTTAAGTTACAAGATTTTCTGGCCATGTCAAGAAGCTGCCCAGTGCTTACTCCATAGCTGACAGTGACCTTCAGCCTTTCATTAGCTTTATTTCCAAGAAGCTCAGGAATTATTATAATTGGGTTGACTCTTTCCTATATTCAGTACTACTCTCTAGTTTGATTAAAGAAATAGATATCTCAATAATCATAAACTTTCTTAGAGGAAATAATTTCCGTGCTTGAATATTTCCACCACAAAACCTACCATATACAAAACCTACTATATATATATATATATATATATATATATATATATATATATATATA
>LR749861.1:408840-426262 GCA_902729485.2 Mus minutoides
AACATCAGGATGTCTGATGTATATTCCTCCTACTGGTGCTAGAATCTCAATAAGTGATCAAATGGGCAAGTAGGTAAGTAAGAATGACTCATCAAGAAACCCTACAAAGAGGGGAGAAAACTGTGAACACTCACTTTCAATAGAAAGCATTTCACTCCTTTGGTTTTGAAAAAGCTCAAGTCAGAAGCACTTAATAAATTCAGAAAAGAAAGCCAGGCGTAGTGGAGCACGCCTTTAATCCAAGCACTCGGGAGACAGAGGAAGGCAGATTTCTGAGTTCGAGGCTAGCCTGGTCTACAAAGTGAGTTCCAGGACAGCCAGGGATATACAGAGAAACCCTGTCTCGAAAAAAACCAAACCAAACCAAAAGAGTAAATAAATAAATAAATAAGTAAATAAATAAATAAATTCAGAAAACAAGACATCTATTTTGGGGTTTTTGTCTTAGATGTGTATGGGCACATGGTCAATCGTAATTGAACAGTAATTCTTTTTGCTGTTGTCAATTAAAATGAATCATTTTGCATACTTCATGTATATTTTTTATCCATTAAGGTCTTAAGTACATTTCCTTTCACAAACCAAAGTCCTTAGGAGGACACAGTATTTACTTTAGCTACAGTTTCACAAAATAAAGTATTTATAAACTCTCGCTTTAGCAAACCCTGCATTACTAATTCACCCATTTCTTTATTCTACTGGGCACTAAAACAAGCTTTATCTCCCAGCCTTCCTTGCAGCTAGACCATGCTATTCAATTGAGTTTGGATCAGTATGGTTAAGTGTCAGATGGAACTTTTGGGTCTGACCTATCTCAGTTGGTCATCTAAGAACAAAGCACTCACCAAAGGTAGAGGATCTAGTGCAAGCATTTTAAACGTTTAGGAAGGCCAGGATACCCAGAGGCCTGCGTCTCCAGATGATTGAAGCTTATCACACCCTCCCCCCAGGAACCTTCACTGAGAATGTTCATTTAAATATGGGAAATAGCCTTTGTTATGTGAAAATCCTAAAATTTGTGGAAATGTGTTACATGCTCAAAACCTTTATAAATAACATATGCTTCAAATTTAGATTTTATGCATTCTAGTGCATACTTGTAAGTGCTAATACCTCTTTCCATCTATTATATGGAAAAAGAAAAGTAAGGAGATGCCACATCATCTTAATGGTTGTTTAATCTTTAGTTTGTTGTTTGCTGTGTACTTTGAGTGTGTTAAGTAGCTGGGAGGGAGGGTGTCTGTGTTCCAGGAAAGCAGGAAAAATGGCTCAACTTTTCAACCATAGACTCCATGGCTGCATAGAAGAACAAGGAAAGCAATACAGGCTCATAGCCAGTCATCTGAGATCTCCTCCATAACGTAGCACCAGACAGCTAAACTACAGCCAGAGAGCCACCCAGATCCAAAGCAAGATCAAGGCAATGAAAAGGACACCAAAAAGCAAAGTCCAAGCTTTTAACACTCCAGTTACTCCAGTGACAGAATATCAGTAAATCAAAAACCTAACAACTAACATATAGAAAAGCAGACTGCCAACGGCAAGGAAAGGTTCATAGCAGGGGAAAAATTAATAAAAACAAACAAACAAACAAAAACAAAAACAAAAACAAAAACAAAAAAACAACTAAAAAAACAAACCAAACAAACAATAAAACAAACCCACTTACTGATCTCAAGTTATCTTCAACTTATTTTTCTTTTTTCTTGGCACAATAATCAGCGCTTTCTATCACCATAGCAAAATACCGGAGGCAGCTAATCGTCGGAAGTTTCTTTAGTTCATAGTTCTGGAGGCTGAGAGTCCAACTGGCATTTCACAGGCTCTGTGGAGAGGGTTGCCTCACCTACTGGCACAGATACCAATGGCAAGAATTCGTGGAGAGAAAAGTTTGCATGTAAGAGCTCAGGCAGAGAGAGAGCCTGCAGTCCACAGTTTCTCTAGACTACATCCCTACAGAGACCTTGAGGTCTCCCTCTAGCTCCATCTCTTAAAGATCAGAATATCAGGTATCGTTACCTGGTTCTTCCACCCAAGATCCAAGCTTCCAGTCACAGTGGACCCTGGGGGATACTCAAACCACAGCCAAAGGATAATAGGCAAGCCACTATGGGGAGCTCACATATCAGTGTGAAGATGCTACTGTAACATTGATCCTGGAACCATAACCTAAGCCCCTCATTACAGACCCCTTCTTCCACTTCTGTCTGCACTCCCATGCCTTGCCACCACACCTAGCTCTCTAAGATGCTGAGAGAGCAAAAGTCACAATTTCATGCTTACGTGGTTTGGAGGGTTTTTTTGTTGTTGTTGTTTTCATTTTTTTCCTTTGTAGACACAAAAGTGCTATCATATGTCAGGCAATTAAGAATGTCCAGAAAAATGTAATTTACTTTTTGCAAAGTCCAAAGCCATTAGCAGGAGGGAGAAGTTAGAAGATAGACTAAGACAGAGTACCTGTAATTAATAGCTCAGAAGTCTGTTGGACAATTTATTATCTTTGGAATATTAATTTTGCTTTTAATAAGCAATGTTTTCATGGACACCATTTCTGAAATGGACATAGTGATTTTTCAGCTGACCTCCAAACTGGTTTGTTTGCAAACACATCACCTATACCTACTTAGATGCATTGAAACTTAATACCTATGTGTGAATAAATTATAGCTTCCCTCACACTATGAACATGTTATCTTTATAAATGACATCAATAACTATATGTCTCCAAATATCACTGGTTTTCAAAATTATTGTAGTTAGGAGTAATACTTTGTAAAGAAACAAACAGGCTGGAAGTTTCATACTTAAGATTAGTTCTTTAAGAAAAATCTTGTTTCAAAGCAAATCTTTGGCCAGACATAGCTGACTCTGATGGCCCAATTGGGAAACTAAGAAAGGAGAATGACAGAGCAAGACCCTGTCCCAAAACAAACAAAGGGACAAGAGTTGTTGTTATTGTAAGCATGATCATTATGTGTGATCAATGATCACAAATGTGAACATGTTGGGGAGTGAGCATCTGGCCCATTGTCCCCAAAACTTCGTGATGCAGGCTATCCATCGTGCCTGTATTCTACTAGCAGGTCAATATGCAAAAGTCTATGCAAGACCACACTCCATTGGAAATTATATCTCTGTATGTACTATAGTGCTTTGTGCCTCCCGTAGTCATTAGAGTTTCACCTAATGCCTTCTTAAAATCATTTCGTTACAATGAGAGCTAAGTGAGCTTGTGTATCAAAGGAAGATACCTGAAAGAAATGAACCGACAAAAAATCTTTAGTGTGAGGCATACGCCATTTCTAATATGGAATTATTTTAGTTCTGAAGCGAGAAATTGTAGGGCTCTAATAGTTTTGCCACCTGTGAATTATTTGGGTGCACCTCCTAAGTGGGTTCTTTCTTCTATTTGTTTAAAGAAGTGAGTGATATGCTCGCCAATTCTACACTACATTAATTTTCACAGACTTTCCATCTTCATCTTCATTGCCTTTTCAGATTTTTTTCCAAAGCTTCTGCCATCCTCCTCCTAAGGCTTTGAGTATTTTCCCTTCATTTTTCCCCCCTAGGGGCTTTCTTTACATTAGTTTGGTTTACTGGTATAAACGTTAGAACAAAGGAGTGTGATAACCCAAGACATCCTGACCTAAATTCCAAGAGCATAAAAGAAATGAGACAGGAAATTGTCAACAACCTATAATAATTTCAAACTGTCCAATAAAATAAATATACCTTACTTCAATCTTATAGAGACGTATGGTCGGGTATCTGATTTCCCAACCCATTTTGTAGGCTGTAATCTCAGCCACCATTTGAAGAAGTCTTTACATGTATTGTTTAAATATTGAACCTTGTCAGCAGAACCAGAAATGAAAAGGGGTAATGGAAACAATCAGAGTGCCCATTGTTCCCGTGCTGGAGTGAGATTTGGAAGAGATCTTGGAAGAAATTTCCGGCTCTTTCATTAGAGTTGTTCTAGCCATTGGTCACTGAGCCCTTGCTTTGGAGCTTGTAGCTTGCCTGAAATGACAAGCTTGCTTTGAATTTACTATTACAGAAGGAACTTGATAGAATTTACTATTACAGAAGGAGCTTGATAGCATGTAGACTGCCAGATCTTGCATCCTGTAACAGAATGTGGCCTCTAATGGTGGCGACCTCTTTAGAGGTAAGATTTTGGTGTCATCATATCCAACACACACACACACACGCACACACACACGCACGCACACACACACACACACACACACACACACACAATCTGCCTCCTTGATGGCAGGCAGAATTTTATTTAAATAGGTACTTAATGTAAGTTTGCTCTGTGAATAAATGAAGCAATTGTCCCATCATTGCACTTTTGTTTGACAAATAATTGAATTTAAAATGCAAAAGGGGAAATTTGTGTCCCATCATCAGCAATACCTCTTAAGTAGGGTCAACCATACAATCCAGACTCCCTTCCTTTAGGTCACTCTTTTTATTGAATTCTTTCTAGAATCCTGGAGCTCTCCTTAATTGAGGGGTGGGAAGGGGGGTTTGAAGTACTGTGACCTTATAGCCACTGCAGCTGCTGAGCAGCAATCTTGAGTTGAAACTCAAGGATCACTGTAGGTTTACAAACGTCCAGGTGACAGGCTGTGTCACGGTAGTCAAGTGTCATTTCTCTTGCTTTCAAATCAACAAATGTGAGTAATTTGCTGACCTGTATATAAAAGTAACTTCCTAAGGGTCTTGTATATAGTAGGTCTCTAAGAATTGGCTGCCTTCCTTGAATCAATGTGAAATTGTATAATTCCAGGGTCAGTTGTGTCTCAGTACTATGTTTGGTGCTGGATAGGTTGTATTAAACAAAGTAGACACAGTATAAAAAGTGGGTCTTTCTACATGTAATATCAGAAAGGATTTGGGATAGGGGTGGGCGAGACAGGAATTAACTGGCCAGTGCTTTCCATTGGTTTTATGTTGCTGCCATGATATTATTTTCTTTAAACTGTATATTTAACTATTGCTGATGTAAGGGTGTCTCTGCCTAAAGAAATAGACATATTAATTCATTATTTATAGTGATTCAAGAAGGAATGTGCTAGAAAAACTCTAAGTCTCTAAAGATTTATATTTAAGGTCATTTTTTGAGTTTCGCCTTTTTTCCCACTGAAGTTCCTTTTTTTTTTAATAGCAATACTGAAACCTAAGATTAACGAGTGTATTATGCTGTCTCTGTGTTTATTTGATACATAAACACCTGTCTTTTCCATCTTAGGGCTATGCTAAAGAAATGAAACCTTTAACCCAGCCCCTCATTCAAGTGAACAGAAGGCTAGTCAAAAGTATATGGGATGCTACTAGTTGTGGTCTTCCTTCAAGAAGCTTACTAACTTGCGGTGGTTAAGACAGCCTACAGGCTGCAGGATCTTTTCTTCATTGCTGAGGATTGACCTCAGGACTCTATCCATTCAAAACAGGCACTTTACCACTGAGCTGAATCCCCAGCCAGACTACAGAATCTAAAATTTAAAAAAAAAAAAAAAAAAAAAAGCACAGTATTCTATGCCTTTACCAGTTGTAGTTTTAAGAAGGGATGTGCAGAATTTTACATTTCATAGGCCACTAAAATTTCAAAAATGATTAAGGGACAGTTGTAGGAAGGAAGTAAGTAAAGAAAATGAACTATATATATATATATATATATATATATATATATATATATATATATATATATATATGAATGATATTAATACCTATGGATATTAATAAAATATATCACATGAAATATCATTGATTTGTTAGACAACATGGGGTTAATATTAAAGAGTATGGTCTAATCAATGTAAGGAATACCTCATGTGTATTAATCTATCTCCTCCTCATAACAGCCTTGAGGAATCACAGGCCAGAAAACTGGGGAGGTTTTTCAGCTGGGCAAGGTACGGATCAGTTCTAATGCACCTGAGGTTCATTCTTGTTCCAATTCTACCAATTTCTTTCTCTCTTTCTTTCTTTCTTTCTTTCTTTCTTTCTTTCTTTCTTTCTTTCTTTCTCTTTCTTCCTTCCTTTCTTTCTTCCTTCCTTCCTTCCTTCCTTCCTCTCTCTCCCTCTTTCTTTCTTTCTTTCTTTCTTTCTTTCTTTCTTTTTTTCTTTCTTTATTTCTTTGTTTTTCACTCAGGAAATACATTGTAAGTCACTTGAAAAGCCAAAAGTTCAGGTGTAGATTTTCAAAAGAAAATTAAAAACAAACAAACAAATATAAAAAACAAACAAACACATGGTTTTTGACAAAGTGACTTGGGTCCTTAATATTTTCTTATTATTCTGTGTATCAGGGAAAACTTTGCAATGGACTGGTCTGCTTCAGTCCAGTCTCTTTCCTTGAGTCAAAAGAAGAAAGAAACAGAAAGGATGCTGCCGTTTACTATTTGAGGGTTCCAGGTTCTCCCCTAGGAAAGCAGCATCTCTACTGACGTCCGGCCAAGGAGAGAGTAGGGAGGGCATGCTCAGTAGAGATCCTATCAGGACAAAGCAGAAGGATGTGTTCAGGAGACAGTGAGTAAATCCTGATATAAAGACCAGCCAGGCCATGGAGTGACTTGCCTGCCTTGAACAGGAGCAAGGATTACAGCTATTGTTTTAGAAAGACAGTTGTGGTGGCCACATGAATTCAGAGAGGAGCCTAGAAATTATACCCACCTCCTGGTGAGACACCAAGAATCCAACAGAAGCAGAAGCAGTAATGTCCAAAAGGAGGTGTCCTCCTTAAAGACTACAGAACCATTGGTAGGAAATCTACCCATGGGATCCTTCGTCTTGAAACTAAAGGGTCTCTAGAGCCTCTATTAGGTACTAGGGCTAGCTTCCTACTGCTAATATAAGAGCCAGAGCCTGGCACCAGGTAGGTGCTCAGGAAATGCTTGCAGATGTAAGATGTACAAGAGTCAATAATTTTACTCAAGGTCTCCTTATTAAAGATTGTCAGCTAAAGTACAGGGTTATCTTTTAAAAACTTTGGAAAGCATTTTAGAGAAACAAATATATCCATACTCTGAAAGAATTAAGAATGTTTTCTGGCTAAGTGTAAATATGGAACCATTCTCTCTGAAGAAGTTCCCATGGTTTCAGATTGGTCCCCCTACTCTCTGTCGATTAATTCTGGTCAAAGCCAGCCAAAGGAAATTGCTTTATGTCCCTTCTGCTGATAATTGCAACCTAAGGCTACAGTGTTTCCTTGTGTTTGGTCATTAACTTGCCTATTCCCTCACCAAAAGAACCTATTAAGCTTTTCAGATTCATGTCCCAGTCATAAATCTTTCCAGGATATCAGCAAGTACCTTTGCCCTCATTCTCAATATCCTCACACCGTCTAATCTGGGTTCCACATGTGGAGTTCCCTTGGCAAACAGCTGGATCTCCAATAAAGATGTAGCACTGAGGCTCTACACTTAAGTTATCTGCTATGATGAATACCCATTTTGGTCATTAGAAAAGAAACCATTTTTAGTACAAAATTGTGAACTTAGAGATTTTATTTATTTGAAATGTGATAGAAAAAGTCACAAATTTTAGAAAGAAGCTTGCAATACATGTAATATAAATTGCTTTGTGAAGCTCACTAGTAAGGAGTCAGATTGTTAATGAATCAGGAATTGGAATCCTCGGGTATCGTTCTCTGTCTCCTAAGTGAGACAATAGTCTCTGTTATACACAAAGCTATCCATAAAGCTTTAGTACAAAGCTGATTCTACACTGGCCTTGCCTCATAACATAGACTTTCCTGGCAAGAGCATCAAACAGGTATTTATGTTTAAAATCATATGGTTCCTTTTTCATAATAATTTTGGACATCTCCCCTTTTGCTTCCCTCCTTTCTTCCTCAAAATTGACTTCAACAGCATAAACATCTCTTCAGCTTTAGCAAAGAGGAAAAATGTGATTTTTCATTTGGACCTATGTGCCAACTACTGCCTTGTTTATCTGTGCTAGATAGTGCTGGCCCCACCTATTTTACCGATAAGAAAACTGAGTTCACAAACCTAAAGGTGGTGTGGATTGCTGTGTATTCAATTCCTATTGCAAACAAATCACATTAAAATATGCAGTACAGATTATGTTCCACGTCGTTTGAGCTGTGTTTTGGCCTCTTTTGGCAGGCGCCTCCCCAACATGCTGAGTGATTGCCACAGTTTCTAAACCAAGTTCATGAGAGTTCACAGCTTGTACCGTATTTCATCGATCCTAAGATACACAGCTTTTTCCCCCTGACTTTGGAAACTTGGATGTATTTATAATTGATAGCAGGTCATCGTTTACTAGGTGGCATTTCTGTTTAAAAATTATAATATATAAAATAGTAGTGTGACTTCAACTTTTGGCATCTTCCATCTGATAGAGTACTATTTCTGGATTTTTCCAAAATCTAACTGATAAGAAGCAAAGGTCCCAGCACAGAAATATGATCATGGAACCTTCCCATTGCTTCTCTGTACCTTCCTTTGGTGATGATTTTATTTATTTTTTATTTATTTATGAATTTATGAATTTATGCATTTATTTATTGCCCCTCTCTCTTTATCTAGAACAATGGAAAGTCTCTACTTAGAACTTTGGGGAGCCCATTCTCTTCCCTATCAAGGTCAAAGTCCTTTAACTATCTCATAGTCGCTGTGTGCCTCAGTTTCCCTATCTGCAGGCTACTATAGTGCCCTGGTTATTTTTTTTCCAAATCTTCCAGGAACTTGCTACACTTAAGAATACCTTGGTGTGGATGGTTTGTAAGCAATGCGTGTGATCCCCAAATACACCAACTCTGACAGCTCCGGAACAGAACATTGTGAGCCTGATTTGGACCCACTAGGATAACTCTTCTACAATTTTCTGTGCCCAAGTGTCTTTGTGCCTTCCACGGTGTCAACAGCATCATCCACATCCAAATTCATAACAAAGTAAATAAAATGACTCACGCAACATGGTTAGCACAGGATCTTTCATGGGTAGCAAGCCCCCCAGGAAACAGGAGTAGTTATTTTCCCACTCTAGATGCTAAAACGAGTCTACCTCATTCTCAAAACCACCCTCTTATGTTTCCCTTGATTCCAGACAGCCAACAGCTTTGCTTACTAACCGCAGCTTCCCTGTAAAACCTCAGAGAATAGGAATGAGAAGAAAAAAAATGTTTATTCTATCACTTGGAGGACGGGCTCTGGGGCCCACTGAGACCAGGAAGCATAAGGCGGAAGAAAACTATAGGTTAGCTCAAGAAAATTCTCCTTTGATTCTGCTTATAAATGCCTGTCTCATTCAAGGTTCTCAGCTCTCTCCTTCTTCAAAGCCCCTTGAGAACTCTGGATTGAACATGTCTGGCCATCTGCTGTCAGCCCCAACTCCACCTTTACCAAGAAATTCAGTTCGTGTTGGTTTGAGGACAAGCTCAGATAGAGCTCCCAAGTAATTCAAATGTGTAGCCAGCCTTCAAAAACAAACCACCAACAACAAATTGCTCTAAAAAAAAGTTGGAGAGCTGAACAGCGCCTTCCCCTCCTAGGCGAGTGGTTTCAACACTGAGAATTCTTTGTAACTTCCCCTCTGCAACTCCAGGAGCCTCATGACCTACAACAGTGGCCATGTGCTAGTAACTCACCTAGTGGACAGGAGCGGACCAGTGTATGTGAATGGTAGGGATGCACGTCAGACCGAAGGACAGTGCCTAGTGTGAAGATGACTATCCTCACATGTAACAGTGTGCACAGAAAACACTTCTTGCCTTCTTGTGAAATCTAAGTATAATAGCAAAACGACTCATTTGAGTAGCTAAATGTTTTATTAAAAAAAAAAATAGAGGCCACGAACAGAACAAAACGTGTGGTACAAGATAGAAATTAGAGGTTTCCGAGTCTGACTTGAAGAAACAAAGCAGGCACTCCGAGACCTCTGCCTTCTGCGTATACTTTGTCATTTAAACCTTTTGTTTCCCTTTTTTCTCAATGACCACTGTGTCAGATTTTGGATGCAGGACTGCTGTCCTCGGGCAGCTGAGCTTACTTCTGATCTGGATGACTAACTCTTACCGAGCCGTATCTCATTTAATCAGACAGGGAGTCTAAGTTGCTCTTATCTGTTATTGAAATGGTTGTTAAGATTAATTCCTCACTTATTCCTTTGGCAGCAACTTTCTGTACTGTTCTTTTTTTTCAAGCTGTCCATATACCTTTAGTGCCCAGAGGGGTACTGTAAACTCCAAACAAATAGTAAAGGTACCCTGAAGACTCTGAACCCCAAACACATCAAACACCACACAAATGCCTTCATTCTAGGCTCAATCTCTCTCCTGGAGCTCCAGGCTCTGTGAGATACCACCATTGCCGCCTCACCCACAGCTTTCTTCCTCAGAGTATCTGGGCACACACTGCCGAGGCTCTGGCCTGGCTGAAGTCATGAGCACCCTTAAAAACCGGCTGTGTGTCATATCAACAGTAAGAAGTGCTCCTTTGGGGTACTAATTGGAGGAGTGGGAAGGGGATGGAAGGAGGCGCTCTGCTAAGGAGAACACACAGCACAGGTAATGGAGTGTGTGTGAGTGTGTATCCACGCGTCTATGTTATGGGCAGATAAAGGAGACTTGAGGGAAGGGGCATGCTTTAGATTGATGTTATGAAGCAAGGCTGCAAAAAGATTGAAGCCCCCCCCCCTTTTTGATCTAGAAATGTTAAGTGAAAGTATTAACAAGGCATTTATTTGAATGAGTGGAATAATGTCCTAGAGATTGTTAAATCATCAACAAATTGAAGAGTGTGCTGGAGAAAGGGAAAAGGTCAAGAGGAGTATCAGACCACAGGGTGAGGGTTAGGGGGGTGCGGGAGGAGGCGATACTGGGAAAACCCTTCAGAGATTCCAGCCTTTGCCAGGAAGGATGAGTAAGAAAAGACAGAGGGAGGGACAGGCAAGCTGTGGCTGCCAGTGAGCATACTGCACAGCAAGATGTAAGGAAGGTCAGAGGATGTGGTGAATGACAGGGTCCGGATGAGTGGCAGCAGAGCCTAGGAGGTTAAGAGGTGGGCAGGAGCCAGGGTGTTGAGGAAATGGGTACAGGGGTGTGGATTAGCCTTTCCAAAAGCCTTGAAGTGAAAGGCCTGCAGGGTAGAGTCAGCAGGCTATTCAACACTGAGGACATGGAAAGGCAAGGCTGGACCAGAAGGCAAAGAACAAGTGGGTGCAGGGAGATAAAAGTGAACTTGGTTTTAATAAAAAGAGGAGAAAGTGCTTTTGTCTTAATAGCTCAAAGAATGCTGATAGCAGCCATGTGTGAAATTGATTTCTGAGCCTAACACCAGAGATGGTAAGACTGTGAGGCCATGCAGTAGTAAACCATGATTTAACGCCTTCACTCTCCCTGCTTATTACAAAGCAGGCTTTTAAAACGGTGCCTGGGGTGTACCTCAGCAACCTTGATATTGTTGGGGGCCAGCATCCATCTTAATATATTTCTGAGGCAGTTTTGGTGACTATAATATGACTTCACACATTAATCTATTAACATGTCCTATTGCTAAGTGTTCTGCGTGATGCACATAAATATTATCACTCTATTAAATAATATCAAATGATGCTTGAAGGACTTGTACATCTTGCTGGAATTATAAAGGTGACAGGCTCCAAATGCTTCCATGTTGAGAGCAAAATACCAGCTGTATAAAGTCTCAGATCATCTGCTCCAGGTTTTCAAACACTGAGGAACCATATGAGAATCGCAAATAGAACACCATATTATATTTCATACATGAATAAACATTTACCAAATGTTTTATTGAATGGCTCCTTAGTATTGTTATTGAATTTACAAACAATAGAAGATTGTCTCACCTCCCATATGCACAATACTAAATGAGAATTTTCAGTTATGATTTAAAAAAAATGCCAACAGTACATAGAATTTAGCCAACTCAAAAAGCAGAGGAAAATTCTATTGAACCTGACTGGAACGACATGAGGGAAAACTGCTGTGTTTGTCTCTAACTGCCGTTAGCGTTTCCTAGCTGAGACTAAGTAGACACATGCTGTTTATTATGGTGACAGTGAGTTATAATGAACTGGGAAAGATTCATCCATTTAGATAAACAAATTACATTTAATGAATTTAAAGTTACAGAGTTACGGTCTCTGTTCCACATGAGAGAAAAGAGAAAACCTGCAAGGTATTACTGTGATGCATATCCTTAACTAACTGGAGAATGCACGGTGGCACTGCTGTGGTTCTAACAAAGCGTTACCTAGCAGCAGGGTCTAGGCTCTCAGGATAAATGGCATAATATGAGAGGAAATGTATCTGTAAAACTTAGACATAATTGAAAACTTACTTCTGAGTTCACACAGTAGAGAACAGAAAATGACAATAGCAGTTTCTATACTGGTATAAAACGCAGTAATTAGTGAATATTTTTGAGACTCTATAAAGTAGAAAGAGTCATAAGGCATCACTGTTCTCTAAGACTTTGATTAGGATTAAGTCAATTGAGAACAGAAAGCCAGAAAGCAAATCTGACTTTAATACATTCATCTGGATGGCCTTTTCTTGCAGTGTTTATTGGTTTTCAAAGAATTAAATAGTAAAGATTTATTAATTAAATCTATGCAGTATAATTATGCATTTATCTTATGTTTTAGAAGTTACTTTAATATCTTCCATAGGTTCTGGGTGAATAGAAGTGCACAAAGAGAAAAATCCCAATATAAATTATCAGTTTCAAGAATCACACTGTTAAGAAAAAATTAAGAATGAAGCCCTAAGACCACCCCATCTCTTAAATTTCATTTAGCAATTATACCACCCAACATTCATTGGTATATTTCTGCTTTATCTTTAAAGCAATCTTTATAGCTACTCTGAGAGTTAAACCAAGGAAATGTTTGAGTCCTATTTTGTAGATAAGAAAAATGATTTGTAAATATGCATACTACAGTAGCTACTTTAGGATTCTAGGTACCTTAGAAATCATCTGACCCCAAACTGAGGCACAGTATGAAATAGAATTAAAGACCCAGAAATAAACACACACACACACACACACACACACACACACACACACACCAGTGAAACACTGATCTTTGGACTTGGTTCCAAGTCCTGGTCAGATACCAGTGTTGAGACTGGAAGCCATGCAGCTCCTATCTACCAAAATATTGCAAGAGTATCTTGTCTCTGAATATTTTAACTTCAGAAGTCCAGTATTTAAACATTTAGATGTCATATTACATAGAATCTACTGTCCCGAATCCAGAACCCTTCCTTGGGTCAAGTTTACTTTTATTTTTTCCTGATTATTTATGACTAATTTAGTATTTGAAATATTCTGTACTGTGCCATTTAGTTTTTTATTGGCTTCTGCCTTTGCCACTGATTAGCCCAGGACCCCATGCATCCACACTGGTCCTGTCTGGATCAGCTCCAGTCCCAGCACACTGGCCTCCTAAGAGTGTACTTCCCAGGTGAAGCAGAGGGTTACCTGTTGCTGACTGTTTGCTGAGCTGTCTTGGCACCCACTCACTTGGGACATGAATTAGCCTACATTAAGGAAAACTATGGAAGTTAGTTGTCATTCAGCTTTAAATGTTGAAGGTAAATTCAGCATTGGTGTAAAGAGATATATGCGAAAACAGTAACATGATGGCCTTTCTTCCCTGTGGGTCAGGTTTATTTGTATCTTCTCCCATTCCCTTGCTTATCTGAAGCTGGCATTCATTTTCTCTCTTCTGAGAAACAGGGTAATTATGAAAGAGAAAGAAAAATGACAGACATTATGAATTAGGCCCTCAACCACAACTTGTCCTGGCCCGCTGTACGCTCCAAGAATATTTACTGACACTGGTTAGATTTTTCAGAGTCCCCCAAGGCACTGGAGGACAACAACACATTTATCTTTACCCTGTCCTCACAAAGCACAGTCTCTAATGAAAGCTGTATCAGCAAAGAAGTGCACTGCAGAGAATCCCAAATATTAAGCCAGCTGTAGCATCAGGTCCTAGCAATGTGCCCCAAATCTGCAGGAGCAGCACGGATTACTTCTACCTGGAGAATAGGAAGTTCACTATAAGGGCATGGTAGCTGCACAGTAAAGCAAGAACAGGAAGACACACGCATCAAGGGAAATTAAAGCATGTGTGAAGAAGATGAGAGAGATGAGAGTCAAAGCAACAAGCTAAGTGAGCACATTGGTAAAGGGTCTGGCAGCACCTTGTGTGACCAGGAAGGGCGATGTGTGATCGGGAGCGGCAGGAATGAAACCAAACCATTTAGGGTCAAGTTAGAAAAACTTTTATATTCCACTTTTGGTAATTTGGACTTTATCCTATTCCCAATGATTCTTAACCTTATTTTTCCCCCTTGAGAACCTGACGAAAGCTATGAATCTTTTTTCCAGAAGTATAATAATAACACACATATGCCCAAATGGTTGCATAGGGTTTTTTGAGCGTTCACAGCCCACCTGGAATCCATTATTAGATCCCACCAGCTCTACTCGCTGGCTCTACAGAAAGTCTCTTAGCAAGAAGTGAACAGTTCATCTGTGTGTTTTCTACCAAGATAGCTGGCAATGGTGTGGAGGGCAGACAGGTGGGAGTTAAAAAAAAAAAATCAGATGGTAAAGTTACTGCAGCAGAATATAAGGTGCAGACGGTAAGACCAGAGCTAAAGGTTTGAAGGAGGTGAGGGTAAAAGATCAAAAAAGAAAGAAAAAGCATTGTTGAACTGAAATAGATAACCCTGAGTGAGTATGGAGGACACTGAACAAATAATTTGTGATTGCTTGTCTTATTCTTCCCATTAAATTATAAACCCCTTTAAAAATGTTGCTGCACCAACCTGGACTCACAGAAGCAGGGAAAAATGGAAGCCAAGCATCCAGGATTTGAACTCCAGGTTCATGCAGAAGCCTCGAGTTAGCCAAACACCCAGATTGCAGAGGGCTGGGGAGTAGTGAGTTCTGAGGCTGAGGGAGAGTTGCCGGTAGACACGGAAAAAGATAAAGAGCTGTGGCAGACAATAACTCTGGAGAGGAAGCAGTTATAGACATCCGACAACCTGCTGGTGTCTATCTCTTCCTTTCCGGGGGCTTCCTGGCGTCACTGAGGAGGGTGATTGGTTGGGTTGGTTTACATTTAGGATGAGGAAGTATTACTAACACCATGAAGGAGATACTCTGAAAGATTTATTGCCCAAACTGTAAAATTTGGAAACCTGTTTCCACCACCCACCCTTCCCCTGCAATCTGCCTAGAGGAACAGCTACAAGGTAAACCTAGAGTAAAATGCTATCTGTCAAAGGGACAAAAATAAAGAGTAATGAAGAGGACCATTGCTTTTTAAAATTCATTCTTCTAAGATATTGGTGCTGAATTTCATTGGATTTACCTTCCAATATGGGGGATAAAAAAGATGGTACTTCCTTGAACCAGAGAATTGAAGATGCTCCTTAAACTTCAAAATACCTAGAAATCTTGGTACTAGATATTTTTATATACCTTTCCTTGTTTCCTTCTTCCTGTGCTTATTCTGTGGTCTACATACACTTATCAGGGACAAAAATAAAATAAGTAATTAAGATGTAAAATAAAGGAAAATTCCAGAGAATTTTTCCATCTATTAAATACATTTTATGACAATAATAATAATTTTAATTACTACTGTGGGTAGTTAAGAAACATATCATAGCCTTGCCTTCAAGGGGCTTGGTGGCTCAATTTGGAAAAAAAATTGCCATATAGAATGATAATCTGGAAGAATAATCAAGACCTAATTTCATGGTTTCTGTATTAGCTGCAAATTGGCCGTCTAATGATAGTACATGGAGTACTTGCAAAGAAAGCAGAATTTTTACATTTCTTATAATAAGTGCTAAGAGTCTGCCATCGAGTCACATCTTCTGAATGAAGAGAACCTGGTATGAGCAAAGGTGGGAACAAAAATGTGAGGAAAGAAAGAAAAGAAGAGAAAGAAAGAAAGAAAGAAAGAAAGAAAGAAAGAAAGAAAGAAAGAAAGAAAGAAAGAAAGAGAAAATGACAAAGAAAGAAAGAAAGAGAGAGAAAGAGAGAGAGAAAGAAAGAAAGAAAGAAAGAAAGAAAGAAAGAAAGAGAAAGAGAGAGAGAAAGAAGAGAGGGAGGGAGGGAGGGAGGGAGGGAGGGAGGGAGGAAGGAAGGAAGGAAGGAAGGAAGGAAGGAAGGAAGGAAGGAAGGAAGGAAGGAAAAGACCTGTGATATTTTATTATGGATTATGTTTTAGACAATAATTCCAAATATTTGTCCTCTAATACTGAAATGGGCACTAGAGAACTGGTCTAATTTGAATATTGGAGTGGACCTAAATTACACCCAGAACCCGATGAAGCTTCACTTAGCATCATTTCACTAAAGCTTCTCTGGACTGCAGTGGCACCCTGGGCAGTGGGCAGTGGGCAGTGGGCAGTGGGCAGTTGAACAAGAGTTGGCCAAGTTCTCCCAAGACAACTTGCTTGACAGTGGCATGGTAACTAGTCATCTCTTTCCATTTCCCTAGTACCAATTCTAATTTGGGCTTTTATCCATCAAGTCCCGAGCCATATTAATTTCTTAACTTTCCAGTTCCCTCACTGAATCAAGAAATTATTTTTTTTCCTTCATCAGGAATGTTTCTCCATGATTCCAACCCCAACATGTGCTTTCCAGAGCCTCAGATGTTTCCTTAGCACTACAGATGTTTTGTAAATTCATTTCAGCAAAAGTTGCCAGTGCTGCAGAAAATATCTGTGGCTGATTGGACTCACGGTTTGGACAGAGCTTGAGTTAGATTAGAGGGGAATGGAAATTGAAACTTTTTGCTGGCTCACCAGGAGCTCAAGAATTCACAAAAGAGCAGGGAAGGAATTTCCTTGGAGGGGGAGTTTCCAATGTGCCTCTTTTGGGGAGTGGGGATATATGTGGAAGCCCCTAGAAGTAACTCTTCACTGTTTTTCTTGGTATGGTGCCTGGAGATTGCCTTCCTTTTCTCAGTATAGAAAAAACAACAGCAGTGGCAGCAACAGCCAAAAAGGACAGCTTTGCTTTTTGAACTCCTGGTAAATTAGCTATTGTTTCATACCTGAGATGTAATAGCTCCAAGACGTACAGATATCCAATGAGCAATAAAGATGATGTGTATGATCACAAACACAGGAATAATAGATTTTAAAGATAAATTGGTGATCCTACACTGTACCTTTGCTCTCTTTCTCTTTGTGAGAGCAATGAAATTACTGCCTTCTGTCTTGTACTTGAGCAGTGAGTGAATTCAATACTTGAGCTATTATTGTTATGATAATACAAATTTTTATAGTGGACAAAGAAAACCAGGCTGGCAAGATGGGTCTAGTAAAAACTTCAAATCCCCTAGACAGTCTCTCTCTCTCTCTCTCTCTCTCTCTCTCTCT
>LR749861.1:426362-591362 GCA_902729485.2 Mus minutoides
TGTGCTTTTAAAGTAACAGAAGCTGAGAGGGATGAAATACTTTAATGCATGACCTTCCTTGAGACAGGCTTATTCAAAGCACGGAATGATCAATTGCAAACTTCTTGAATGCTAAGCTTTGTTCATGTCAGCAATTATTGATTTTTCAATTCAGCTGCCTATGAAATTCTGTTCTGGTAGGGCTTTGCAGAGGCTCTCAGCTGGAAGAGTTGTAATCCAGCCTCGTCCTCGGATAGAATACAAAAACATCACTTACTATAGTTCTGAAATGCAAATCTTATTGAAACATTTGACATCAAGCAGACTTGGGGTTATGTTTCCTAAAAATAAATGAAGCTGTCTCAGTCCTGTCTCCAAGTTGTTGTTCCAAGTGTGGGGAAGAAGCTCAGGACAAAGTAATTTTGGAAAAGTAGAAACAACAGCACTAGTTCTTGTCATTTTCGAATGAACCTGTGCACGAGTAGATGCTGTTCAAAGGGGAGTGGGAAGTCGGACGACGTTGTGGCTCACATTTGTTATCCTAGCACTCAGAGGCAAAGGCAGGAGACTGACATCGATGGAAAGCAATCTGGGTTGCATAGTAAGTTTAAGTATACTATGGGTGCCAGTGTTGTGACATACAATCTCTGAGACATGGGGAAGGGGCCAGAGGGAAGAATGGGGCAGTGCATGGGAAAATGATCAGCAGGCACCTTCCCAAGCTATCAATGCTCCCACTTTGCAGATGGAGGAAAAATATCTGGTTCAAAGACATGATCCCAAGCCCAAGTCAAGAGCTGACTTGTACCTAGCTAGTGAAGTTGCTGTCTTCCAGGCTGCTACTCTTCTTCTTCCTATACATTATTCAACTTCCATTTTCCTATTTGTAAAATGGTTTCACACAATGACCTGGCTCATCACGAGAACTAAATACAATACTCTGTGAAAATTGTGGTGTTCTTCAGAACTACTTAATACTTCCACTAGCCCTCCAGGCTTGAGTGTAAGATGCCCTACCAACTTGTAAAAAGGATGATCTTGAATGTGTGCAAAGGCCTATGGAAAGATACAGTAGATTAGTACCTAAACATTCCCTTGTCCTGGATAGCATTTGCATCCTATTATAGAACTGACTTCTCTCCTCAGTAGCAAGGGACAGGCCTCATGCAGGCCTTTCTCAGCCGATGCACTGTGTCATTGGCAGTTCATCAGATCCCCCAATAGCGCAGCTGTGATAAGAACCAGATTCTATCTTCCAGAGTAAAGCCAGCAGCAAGTGCAGTCTGTGAAGGCACGTGCCTCAGTGTCCACATGATGTGCTTCGTAAGAAAGTACATGCAAATGCTAATGGACTTTTACAAGAACCCAGCTACTGCTTAATGTCCCCAAGCTCCAAGGAGTAGGGGATCACAACCCCTATATTGGCAGGGGAACCTGTATTTCATGTTGTTAAAGAAGCCAAGGATTAGATAGGATCTATAGAGAATTAATGTATGTAGAAAACTTAAGAATGCAGTCTGCAGATTGCTGTCCCAAAGCTAGGTTCATATGTGGATAACATGTTCCTGTGGATGATTGTCCACTGTGCATGAACACACCAAGGGAAACTGGTTCTCTCATCATTAAAGGAGTTGTCCCTCTTAGAATTTTGCCAGGCATTACTTCCGTTTGTGCAGCCATAGGCACACCTCCAGATGGCTTACCCCACATGCTGTCTGTCTGGAAGGAGAAGAAAACCTGGGACTCGGATACATTCCTACTGATATCACAGTTGTAGGCAGTGTTCTTTCCTTTGTTCTGTAACTCGTTTTGTTGCTTAGGAGGCCCTTCTGATGTCTAGATACCACGTTGCTTCAGCTCTTATCTTCAATTTTACCAACACCTATGAACCATTTCATCAGCACCTATATTCATTTTCATTTGGTTCTACCTCTTACTACAACATTTAGGAAAAAATATTTTCTAAATACTCTATATATGCCTGCCTCTGAGCCAGTGAAACTTTAGAGACTTCCCTTGCTAATTTATGCTTCATTCCTCAATACTATAAATCTGATAACCTATCCAGGTTCCAGTGAATTGGGTCTCCAGATAAATTGGGACATAGATCATTCTAAGATTAAGTTTCTACTGGACAATGAAATACAGGGAAACTATTACTTGATTTGACCCAAGTACTTAACTGTTCTAGCTGTCTGTTTTAGGGCTGTTCACCTGAGACTTTGTTGGCATAATTAGTTCTGGTATTTACCAGAGAATTATCAGATGATAACCATATTGAGATAAGCTAGTAGTGGCAAGAAAATTACATCATTTGAATGGAGGGAAGTACTGATATTCATAGCAAGTATATAATGATCTTCCACCACAGTTTGTATACTGTGTGCTTGGTATTATTTTATGCTTTAGACTTGCTTGTTGACTGACCTGGAGCAATGGATCAATGCTATTGGATAATTGATTGTTGAGTTATCCAACACACATAAAAAATAAACATATGCTTCATCAAACATTTCATTTAAAAGTCAATACATGGTACCAAAGACCTAGAAGTGCCATTTTTAATGAGTAATTTTATAAATATACTCACATTTTATATGATTGTAGTACCATGATTTGGACCTTATTTTTTCTTATTATTTGCCTGATTTATTTAATGCTGGCAAAAAAGCAAACAACAACAGATGTTCACTGACCATTCTTATTCATCTAATAACTGAAATAAAATAAATATTCCAATGTGAATGGACTATTTCTTCTGTTCAATAGCCATCTACTTAAAAATTATTCTTTCAAAATTTAATGCATGCATAAGATGTATTTAGATCATCTCCATTTTTCCTCTACTTGCAACTCTTCTCAGATATTTCTCCCAACTTCGCCTTTTTCAATAGCCCACTAAGTCCTAAGAGCTCTACCCATATGCACAAGCATGCTGAACCGTATCCACTGGAGCACTGGTCATCTATAACAGGTCATCCTGGGGGAAAATGAATCTCCCATCCTCAGTAGCCATCAGCTGTCACTATCTCTTCAGCTAGTGAGCCCCATCTCTCTTCATGATACAGTTACTGGCTTCATTTTGTGAAGGTCTTAAGCTGGCACTATTCCTACCATATGTTTATGAGGGCAGAGGCCCTGTCATGCCCAGAAAGCATTATTTTGCAGCAAAATTCCTCAACGTGTGACTCTAAAATCTTTCTGCTTTCTTTCCCATGGGGTTTCCTGAGTCTGGGTGTGGAAGGTTGGAGATAACAGATGTCCCATTGTTTATGGCTGAGCGCTCCACTTTGATTAGCTCTGGGTCCCTCTATTTACCACTATCAGATGTGAAAAAAAAAAAAAGCTTATCTGAGTAAGAGATTCACTAGTCTGGTGATATGGGGGGACCTGTTGGCTGGTTTTGATCATTTTCCTACTGGTGAAACATTGACATAAAGACAATTACATGGTTATTACTTGTGCCTGTCGCTGATGTTACTAGTTAAGGTCATGATCTCATCTGAATCTGTTATTGAAATGTATATTCTGTTTTCAGGGCCAATCTCATGACCACTGTGTTTAGTGGTGGGTGTGATTATCAGGAACACTGATAATGAAAACTTTATGTGTATATGACAAGAGTTCAATGGTGGCCCATAGGCTGTATCAAAGTCTAGATTTTTGGTTTCAGGTGGAAACAGCATTGCCTTCAGCAACCTATTACCTCCCATTATTTTTCAGCAAGCTTCATTTTTCCATAAATATATAACTCAAATTTTACACATTTAAAATAATACTTCCTGGTAAACTATCTAAACAGGCCCATATCAGGCAAGGACATTGAAGAAGTCATTAAAAACATCCCAACCAATAAAAAGACCAAGGCCAGATGGGTTTAGTGCAGAATTCTACCAGACCTTCAAAGAAGACCTGATACCAATTTTCCTCAAACTATTCCATAAAACAGAAACAGAAGGAATACTGCCTAACTCATTCTATGAAGCCACAATTACTCTGATACCTAAACTACACAAGGACCCAACCAAAATAAAGAACTTAAGACCAATCTTGCTTATGAATATCAATGCAAAAATACTCAAAAAAAAAAACCTCTTGCAAACCGAATACAAAAACATATCAAAACCATCATTCACCACGATCAAGTAGGCTTCATCCCAGAGATGCAGGTTGGTTTAATATATGAAAATCCATTAACGTAATTTACTATATAAACAAACTCAAAGAAAAAAATCATATGAGCATCTCCTTAGATGCTGAAAAAGCGTTTAACAAAATACAACACCCCTTCTTGTTAAAAGTATTGGAGAGATCAGGAATTCAAGGCCCATCCCTAAACATAAACATATTAAAAGCAATTTACTGCAAACCAATAACCAATATCAAATTAAATGGAGACATACTTGAAACAATCCCACTAAAATCAGGGACAAGACAAGGATTTCCACTCTCCCTATTTTTATTCAATATAGTACTCAAAGTGTTAGCTAGGAGAATAAGACAACAAAAAGAGATCAAGGAGATACAAAATGGCTAAAGAAGAAATAAAGATATCACTATTTGCAGATGATTTGATAGTATATATAAGAGACCCCAAAAATTCTACCAGAGAACTTCTCCAGCTGATAAACAACTTCAGCAAAGTGGCTGCTACAAAATTAACTCAAACAAATCAGTAGCCTTTCATTTTACAAAGCAAAACAGGCTGAGAAAAAAATTAGGGAAACAATTCCCTTCACAATAGCCACAAATAGTATAAACCATCTTGGGGTAACTCTAACCAAACAAGTGGAAAGACCAATATAATAACTTCAAGTCTCTCAAGAAAGAAATCGAAGAAGATCTCAGAAAATGGAGAGATCTCCCATGCTCATGGATTGACAGAATTAACATAGGCAATCTATAGATTCAATGCAATCCCCATCAAAATCTCAACACAATTCTTCAAAGACATGGAAAGTACAATTCCCAAATTCATCTGTAAAGTAAAAAAAAAACCAGAATAGCGAAAACAATTCTTAACAATAAAAGAACAGCTGTGGGAATCACCATCCCCGACCCCAAGCTTTACAACAGAGCAATAGTGATAAAAACTGCATGGTATTGGTACAGAGAGACATGTTGATCAATGGAATAGAATTGAAGACCCAGAAATAAAACCACACACTTACCTTCACTTGATCTTTGACAAAGACGCCAAAAATATACAATGGAAAAAAGAAAGCATCTTCAATAAATGGTGCTGATTTAACTGGATATCTGTATGTAGAAGAATGAAAATAGACCCATATATGTCACCTTATACAAAGCTCAAGTCCAAGTGGATCAACGACCTCAACATAAAACCAGATACACTGAATCTAATAGAAGAGAAAGTGGGAAAGAGCCTTGAATTCATTGGCACAGGGGGAAATTTCCTAAGCAGAACTCCGATGGCTCATGCTCTAAGATCAAGAATTGATAAATGGGACCTCATGAAACTGGAAAGCTTCTATAAGGCAAAGGATATAGTCCATAAGACAAATCAGCAACCTACTGATTGGGAAAAAAATCTTCACTAACCCCACATCTGATATAATGCTAATGTACAAAATATATAAAGAACTCAAGTAGTTAATAACTAAAAAAACCAAACAACACAATCAAAAAATGGGCTATAGAACTAAACCAAGAATTCACAACTGAGGAATCTCAAACGGTTGGGAATCACCTAAAGAAGTGTTCAAAGTCCTTAGTGATCAGAGAAATTCAAATCAAAATGACCTGAGATTCCACGTTACACCAGTCAGAATGGCTGAGATCAAAACCTCAGGTGACAACACATGTTGGAGAGGTTGTGGAGAAAGAAGAATCCCTCCATTGCTGGTGGGATTGCAAACTGGTACAACCACTCTGGAAATCAATCTGGAGGTTAAGCAGAAAATTAGAAATAGATCTACCTGAATACCACTCTTGGGAATATACCCAAAAGATGGCCCACGATGCCACAGGGGCACCTCTTCCACTATGTTCATAGTGGCCTTATTTGTGATAACCAAAAGCTGGAAACAACTTAGATGTCCCACAACAGAAGAATGGATACAGAAAATGTGGTTCTTTACACAATGGAATACTACTCAGCTATTAAGAACAAGGACGTCCTGACTTTTGCAGGCAAATGGATGGAACTAGAAAATATCATCCTGAGTGAGGTAACTCAGACCCAAAGGACATGCATGGTAGGCAATCACTAATAAGTGGATATTAGCCACACAAAAAAAGAAAAGGAAAGGAAAGGAAAGGAAGGAAGGAAGGAAGGAAAGAAAGAAAGAAAGAAAGAAAGAAAGAAAGAAAGAAAGAAAGAAAGAAAGAAAGAAAAGATCCCATATAGAATACACAAGATACAGTCCACAGAATTCAAAAGGCTCAACAAACTAAAGTGCCCAACTGAGGATGTCTCAGTCCCACTTGGGAGAGAGAAGAGAGCAATCACAAATGGGAAGGGAGGGAGGGAGGGAGGGAGGGAGGGAGGGAGGGACTTGGAAGGGAATGTGGACAGGGTGGTGGGGCAGTGTAGGGTAGAGGGGAACCTGATCAGATACTGGGTGAGGAAAAAGGACAGAAGCCCCAAGGGCCAGCAGAAAGAATGTAAACAGGCAACCTCAGGAAATATAAGGTTGGTGGGACCCCCAGAATGCACCAGAGCACTGGGAGGTGAGAGACTCCCAGGACTCAAAGGGAGGGACCTTTGATGAGGTGCCTGACAGTGGGGAGAGGGAACTTGTGCAGCCCACCTCCAGCAGGAAGACAGGACATTTGTGGGATTGCCATCCCACAGTCATACCTCTGACCCATAATTGTTTCTGTCTGAAAGAATTACAGGGATGGAAATGGAGAGGAGCCTGGGGAGAAGAAGGTCCAAAGTGGGATTCAGCTCAAGGGAAGGTCCCAGAGCCTGACACTATTTCTGAGGCTATGGAGAGCTCACCAAAAGGGATCTATCATGACTGGCCCTGAGGGACCCAAAAAGCAGCTGAAAGAGTCAGATGCAGTTATTTGTACCCAACCAATGGACAGAAGCATCTGACCCTTGTTGTTGAGTTGGGGAAGGCTGAAAGAAGCTGAAGAGAAGGGCGATTCTGTAGGAGGACCAGTGATCTTAGTTAATCTGGACCCCCTAGATCTTTCAAACACTGGACCATCAAACAGACAATAAACACCAGCTGATATGAGACCCCTAACACACATACAATAGAGGATTTCCAGGTCTGTGTTCATTCAGAGATGATGCACCTAACCCTCAAGAAACTGGAGGCTACAGGGAGTTTAGAGGTCAGGTGGGTGGGGGGTGGGGGCATCCACATGGAGATGGGGTGGGGTGGGGAGGAAGTGTGGAATATGGAACAGTGGGAGGATGGATGGAGAGAGGCTTGAGTGAGCAACTCAGAGTGAGTAACAAATAAGGGATTAAACTAGAAATGGGGTACCTGTTGGCAAATACACAGAGAAAATGGGCCTTTCATGAAAAGATGAAGCCCTGTAGCTGGATCTACAGCCTGAGCCCATGTTAAAAATTGTTTTTCTCTTCTCTGAAGCATGATCTAGAACCATCTCCTCTGTCATATCAATATTTTAGCCTCAGCAAGGAGAAATCCCTTGTTCTGCATATCCATCTGAACCAAACTGAACTGAAAAAGCCAGCCAGCAGGCCCTTCTCCAAAAGCAGAGTTATTCCAAACTCAGGCAGAGATTTTAGAATTTTGCCATTTGGATCACTGTGGTGGTTCAAACGCTCTTAAGTTAAGCCAGTTTCGAACTGGTGGTTCTTCATCCTAGAATTTTAATTACGTGCTTTGGGGGTTAATAGCTGTGTACAGAGCCTTGTCGGTGTGCATTCATGAGAGTGTTTATATGTTGTCTGTATATGGTTCCATTTTTGTGTGTTACATAATAATTTAATCAACCTAAAACACTAGTCTAAAAAAAAAAAAAAATGTTGGCAACAAGTGACAAAGGCTGCAAATTTAAGAGAGAAATAAACAAAAGTTGAATCAGGCCAGACCCAAAAGCTGCTTATGTTGAAGACTGTCTTAAAGACAGCAATAAGCAAATATTTTGGATTTTAAATGGTCTGGAAGGAATTGCTCAAGTGTTGTTTCTGAAAAAAGGAGGAAAGTCACTTTCTCTAACATTAAACACAAATGCAGTTGAAGTGAACTGTGTTTATCCTACATACTCAAAGAGAACTTGGAATTTCTTCTTCTTGGAGGAGATCTGGGGGCCTTGTTTCTAAAGCAGCACAAGATCTCTTTCAGAGATATGTGGGCATTTACTGTGTGTAATTGTGATGACACTCGTGACTTGAAGTGTGGTGAGAGTATAGTCAGGGAAGCATTGTTGTAGACTTTTAAATGCTGTCTTTGACAAGACACTTGAAAGAGCGATGGCGGAGCTTGAAGGAATCCAATTATAGCAGTGGTTCTCAACCTGTGGGTCACGAGCCCTCAAGCAAACCTCTATTTCCAAAACCATGATTCAAAACAGTAGCAAAATTACAAGTAGGAAGTAGCAACAAAAATAATTTTATTTATGACTGGAGGGGTCACCACACCATGAGGGACTGTTAAAGGGCTGCTGCATTAGGAAGGTTTAGAACCAATGATTTACAGCAAAACACACAACTCTCTATCATTCTCTTGATGTCTTCTTCAGAAAGAGACAATGCACTGAGTGTGTCAGCCTCACTACACATGGAAACAGTTCCCATTAAATTTCTACAGGTTGGATAATTACATTGTTTTTCCTTTTTCCTGTCATATTTGGATCTCATTGAAGTTGGCTCACTTTGTTACTTTGTGTACCACAGTACGTGTGAGAATGCTTCCATTTGAGGAACACTATATTTGAGTAAGATATGGAAAACTACATTGTAAAAATGTATATTTGTTACAGAAATAGTACTTCAGGACCCCAGACCCCACTATATGTCTGTCTGTCTGTCTGTCTGTCTGTCTGTCTGTCTCTCTCTCTCTCTCTCTCTCTCTCTCTCTCTCTCACCCTCCTTCCCCCTTTAGGAACTAGAGATGGAAGCTAGCACCTTGCACATGCTATGCAAGCACCCTGCCTCTTACTGAGCTATATCCACAGCCCTTGCTTTTCTCTGCTTAAAGATAAGGACTTACCTAGTCACTCAGGGCAGCTTTGAACTCTCTGTAACCCAGGCAGTCTCCTAACCTCAGGCTCCTAAAAACCTGGGGTTCTAGGTCTGTACAATCAAGACCAGCTCAACAAGACTATCATCCACTCATGGAGGGCAAATACAGTTGTGTCCCAAGATATATGATGATATTTTCTTTGCAAAGTAATGGAAGGACTTCAGTGGGACCTGAGTGTGTGAACTCCTCTCTCATTAGCTAATCTAGTGACTCTGAGTGCCCCTATTGTACTCACGAGACTTTGGAATTCAATTCTTCAGGAAGTAAACAGACTGTGAGGTTCCTGATGAAGCTCTGTTACCCATGCTGGTATGACTCCAAATTATGACAGCTCATGCCCCCAAAGAAACGCAGTGATGCATGTGGTTTCAGAACACTCCTATGAGAAGCCAGGGATTGCAGGAAAATAATACCTGTAGCAGTGCCTCAGCTACATTCAACAGAAACACTTCCACCTACCTTACAAGCATATTTCCTATATCTTAGAATGCCCAGGTATGGATAAATGGTGTGAATATGAAGCAAATAACATTAACTAAAACTAGGAACAAGACTTAGATGACTTTTTAGGCCCTCCTTGTTTTTTTTTTAAATACATATTTGCTGCAATATGATCTTAATATTAACCATTTTAATCACTTTTAAGTGCACACAATTTAGTGGCATCAAGAATATTCACATTATTAATGCAACAGTCATCACCATCCATCTGTAGAACATTTTCACCTTTCTGAATGAAAATTCTATACCTATTAAACATCAACTCCTTAGGTCCTCTGCCCCAGTCCTTAATAACTGCTCTTCTATTCTCTCTGTCTAGAATACGGCCACCTACAGTACCTTGCATGATTGGAATCACTCAGTGTATGTCCTGATGTGCCTAGCTTATTCACATAGAATAATGTCTTCAAGGCTCACCCATGCTGTTCCATGGGTCACAGCTTCCTTTAAAAGCTGAGTAACATCCCACTGCATGTTTCTGTTGCAATTTGTAAGCATCCATCTCTGCATGGACACGGGATTGTTCCTGCTTTGGCTTCCTTTTGTCCATGAATTAGCTTTGAATCCTCTTGGTGATTCATTAATGTAAGATATTTTTAGTATTCACTTTTTAGGATAAGAAAACAACCATAAAGAATCGATGTAGAAGTTTCTGGAGACAGGAGGCTCTGGAACCAGTATATCCTCCCACTATGTGCTGAATAGATCTTTTTTTTTTTTTTTTTTTTTTTTGGCTTACAAGCCTAGACATCCTAGCTCCCCTTTCAATGATTTAGGACTGGAAGTTAAGCAAGTGCCAGTTAAAACTCTATTTACATGCCTGCAGAAAACAAAGTGAATGCTTTACGACAGTGTTAATCTTAAGTTGAAACCATTCAGCTAATCACAGAGAGGGAAAGAGAGAGAGAGAGAGAAAGAGAGTTGTGTCATGACTATGATGTTATCCACATCTGGTAAAAAGGGAAAATAGAAAATAAAGCATTTGTGATTTATAAGTTATTTGATTAAAGGCAATAAAGCATAGACGCCATATCCAAACTCATACTTTCTAACACTGAAGCTTTTGCTAGAAACTATAGGACAATCATAATCTGTAAATACTGTGAGGTACAACATGGAGACTACACTATGGCAGCAGTTACCTTACAGCAGATGCCCTTTCTCCTGAGAAGCTTATAGCAAAACAATATATTTGTCTGGAAGAAATCTCTGCATTACTGAGATTGCTTCATATAATTGTTCCAATGAACAGATCTGCAACCTGAGAATAAAATGGCTTCATAAAAGAAGTCGGTTGTGTATACTGTGGTCGGACTTGGGAAGCTGTGCTAGTGTGTACATGCCTAACTTCAAGGAGCATCAGTACCTGTGTGGGATAGACAGTACATAGATCTGCAACAAGGTGACTTCAGTGCACTGTCTCCCTCTCACTTAGATAGCTATTTTTGCAACTTTATTTTCCAACTAGTCTATGAATGCAATCATTTATCTTAGGCCATTGCCCAGTTGCCATAAACTCAAAACTCATAGAGTCTAATAGACATGTACTATTAATGTGAAGAGAGTCAGGCATAGGCTTTCCTTTCGAGTGTGATCTTTACTGAGAGACAGGCACCCGCAGTTAGGATGAATGTTTAAGGGGTGAAAGGAGACATGATGCTAATCAGTCATCTTCTCACTTATTGCAGAGTTCCAGGACTGCACGCTCAGAGGAAGACCGTGAAGGCCTCTGGGATGCCTGGGGCCCTTGGAGCGAGTGTTCCAGAACCTGTGGTGGAGGTGCCTCCTATTCCCTGAGACGCTGCCTGAGCAGCAAGTAAGTTCTGTCCCTACTGGGCACTCTGAGAGTCAGAGATAGCTAGATTGAATAGGGGATTTGTGGGTGGGGTTATGCAAAACATTGTGTTGCTCATAAAGAAAATGATTGGGAAGGAAAGGAAAGGAAGACACAACAAATTACACTGAAGAAGTTTGGGGTTGTTGCTATGACTATCTCTAGGTATTTAGATACTCATATAATTTCTCAGGAAAACTGTTTTGATGTAAGGTATGGATGAACAAGTTATTATTTGGAATGGTTCTGGACTCGCTAGTTAAGATATGGAATTCCTTGTAGAATGTGCAAGTTATGGTGATAATAATAACATCAACATTCCATTGTTACCAGACAGTTATAGACTTTCTGGTCGAAGTTGTTCCTTAAGGCTGTTGAGTTTCATAAATGACGGATTTTAATATAAGAAGGTTTGGAAAGATAGAAACTTCAACAGAAACTGTGGCATGACTATTGAGAGAGATAACCCAGAGCCAGAGGTTGCCAATGGCTTCTAGGCAGAATGGAAAATGCCTGGGGCCTTAGAATGGAAAGTTTTTACTAAGGGTAATAATAATTCAAAGCTGCTTTCTGAGCTGTGTGGTCTTATGACTAGACTTGTCTCCAAACTATAAAATAGAAAGTACCATGGCAGTGTTTTTTAATGAAAGATTTTATTTGACAGTGAAAAGTGTTAAAGTCGGGACGAGGAAGGAATGCTTGGTCAACATCACTGAGCAATAGAAAGTGAGGGCAGAGGAATGCACATGTACACCGATTCTCTTAGATATTTTTAGGTTTTAACTTTAAAAGTTTTCATACAAGTATATATCATGTGTTGAGCACACTGCCTGCATAGCACCCTACCATCCTTCTTGGCCCATTTACTCTTGTAAGTGCCCTTGCTGACCTTAGACAGTTTCACTACTACTTTTACAAAATATGTCCACAGATAGGTTTATATATACATGGCATAATAGTAAGAATAAAATATACAGTAGTTTTCTTTCTAGGACAAGTGAGATTAAGCCCAGTTTCATAGATTTTCCTGAAAAAAGACATAGCTATTCCTTTTGACTGTAAAAATTGCATTATACATATTCTGTATTCCATCCTCCATTGTTGGGCACTGACGTTGGCTTTACAACTTAGTGACTTGTGCTACAGTAAGCTTTGATGTGCGCTTTTCTCTGTGATATGTTGATTTAAACTCTTTAGATAAATAATCACGAGTGGTCTAGCTTCATTTTCTCTTCTTGTCTTATTCGCATAGCTAAAACTTTAAGTATGACATTTTATATGAGTGGAGAAAAGAGGTATACTTGTCTTGTTCATGAATTTAGTGGCAATGCCTGAGTTTTTCCCTATTAAGCTATGTGTTGGGTTTATATCTATTATATAGTCTTTCCTGTCTTGAGGTAAGTTTCTTATCATCTCATCAAGGTTTCCTCATAAAGGGAAACTGAGTTATGTCAGAAGCCCTTTCTGCATATCTTGAGATCATGTGATCAAATTCTTAAGACCTGCCTTTGTGTGTGACAGTGTTTCTTTTACCATTATAGCTCTCAGCATGCATTCTTTGCTCTGTACAGTGTTTTAGCTATAATAAGATGAATGCAGGCTGGAGGAGGGATCTTTTCTGCTGTTGTATCTTTGATGTTTTACATAACCCCGAACCTAAATGGGAATCTCTTTATCTAAGATTGGGTTTCACAGCCCTCTAAATCAACTTAGCAAAGCTCATCTGAACTCACAAAGACTGAGGCAGCATGCACAGGGCTTGCTCAGCTCTGCACCCAGGCTTTTTTATATGTGATAACTTGTAGTTTAGTGTTTTTTAAAGGATTCCCAAGTGTGTAAACAAGTGAGTCTCTGATTCTCATGCTTTCCTGTGTACTCTTTTCTTTCTGTTGGTCTATCTTGACCAACTTTCATATGATGGTTTTTCTTTTATCTTATTATATTTTATTTTGTTATGTTTTGTTGTTATCTCTTAGAAGCCTATTGTTTTCTAAAGAGAGACAGAAAGAGAGTGGATCTGGAAGGTAGAGGAGGTTGGGAGGAACTTGGAGGAGAAGAGGAAAGAGGGAGGGGAAACTAATTAGAATACATTGTAAAAAATATATTTTTCAATAAAAATGGAGAAGTATAAAATGTTTTCTATGTCTTTAGCAAGAAATTCCTCCCCTCCTTTGCCCATGGTCTATAGAAGTGATCTTTTCATAGTGTTCTGTAGGTCTTGTGAGCTCTATCACATATTCAATATATCTATCTTTACCAGTGTCTCCAAACCTTCCAGTTCCCATACCTTGTCTTTAAGCACCAATATTCTGTCTTCTCTTTGGCCCTTGATGTTGGCCAGATTTCCCATTGCGCCTTTTGTTTGGTGTGTTGAGTTTTCCATTTTCAGACTATTTTTCTTCAGTATTTCACATTACTGCATTTTACTCTTGTGTCCTGTATTGACCTCTTTTTTTTTTACCCAGATGTTTGTTTGTGTTCTTTGAGAATTTGTGTTTCTTTGATTTCTTCTAACATTCTTTTGAAAAAAATTTTTTTCTAATTTTTCCCCTAGTTTACTCCCACTCGAACCATTAATGTGGTGTTAGTGATGTTTTGAGGGTGTCATGTTTCGATGGTTGTTCATGTTTCCTGTGAGTTTTGCATTAAGGCTTATATGTGTTGGATTAGGCTATTTATTGGTTGAAACCTCTTTTTTTCCCAGTCATTTTTAGTTCTCATCAGGAGTGTCTGCAGTGGTCAAGACAGATGAGGTTATAGCAGGGTTGAGATGTTTCCTCTGCTAGACTGGTATTTCGGACATCAGACTTGCTTCCCATATCTCCCTAGAGAATAGAATACTTCTGTAAAAACCAGTCACTATCAAAGGGTAGGTTTACTATATGTGTACACGAATAGCCAAATAGAAAATAATAATCCTTTGAACCCCAATCACTTTAAGGAGCAAATAAATATGGATAGTCCTATGTACATTAATATACTAGTTGGCATGTATAAGAACAGAAGAACTCAGCAGACTAAGATAAGTGATTTATATTAGGTGTATAAGATAAGTGATTTATATTAGGTGTATAAGCACAAAAGAAGAGAATAGAAATGTACATAGATGTGAGAATAGAAGGGATGGGGAGGGCATGATGCCTTTTGGATAAAGAAAGATTGAAAAGAGAGGAAAAGACATGAAACCAGATGAGCTAATACAATTAAACAACCTGCACTCCCATGAGGCTGAGACACAGAAGCTCTGTAAACCAGACTAGGCTGTGTGGTTTAGGAAAGCCTGTGCAAAGGAAGTAGTACAAGGAAAGAATCGGGGTTGGGGAAAGACCCAGAGAGAGAACAAGCACAGAGCAGGACAGAGCTGGCCTGGTCAATTCATATCAGGCATTAATTAAAGGAGGAGCAAAGGTGAGAAGGGCTAGATGAGGGATAGATGTGGATGCAATCTGCCCTACTTTCTGCTTCCAGTCTCTGGGTATTCCCTCCTGGGATGCTAGATGTATGTTATACCTCTCAGCCTCCTGCTGTGTCTATGATGCTGGCCATGCCTCTGAGTAGTCATTCATGGGTCTAGTTGCTGTTGTCAACCAAGCTTACCTTTGGAAGATCAGAGTATAGATACCGAGCCTTCAGAGATAGAGCCAAAGGTGCTAGTTACAACTCAGGGTGGTCCATCAGAAGACCACTTGCAAATTCTGGACTTGCCACCAGGTATCTCTATTGTAGTTTTGGTCATATATGCTGGTCCTATCTTTATTGGATGGGTTGCAAATGTTGCCCTAGCCCATGTGCTAACCTTCATCATCCCCCAGACCAGGTGAACCCTCAGCTCATGTTCCTGGAAACTCCAGCTCTTATAAGATTTCTACTCTGCGGAATACTGCAGAGTGCCGAGAGTCCCTGCCTTGGTAACTAGAGCTGTTCTGCTGGCTAGCCTTTTAGTGTGCAGTCCTGTGACACGACACGTCTTTGGTGTTTTCTTGGAGTGTAGTTTCCAGAAGATCTCAGGTCACCAAGTGGCTAACTCAACAAGGGTCTATTTTAAATGGCATCCAGGGCTGCTCCAGTCAAGTGCCAAGTGCCAAAGAGGATTTCCCTAGTGTTTCTCCTCCCTTTGCCAGGGGTGCTGGGTATCTTTTGTTTGACTCTCTTCTCTTTTTCTGCCCTTTAAAATGTTACTGAAGGTTGTTTTCTGAGCCCCTCTCCTCCTTCTCCCTCAGAACAGGGAGCCCCCCCAAAACTGAGCCAATCCTCCAGTCACACCAGACATTCCGGCTTTGAAAATCTCCCTTTTGTGCATGCTATTGTAGTTAAATATATTCAGTGTTTTCTGACTGCTGTCATCTTATGCTCCTCAGCTTTTAACCTGGGTGCCTAGCTAGTCATATCTGTATGTTACTAGCCATCTTATGACTCCTAGCTAGTCATGTCTGCATGGTACTAGCCATCTTATGACTCCTAGCTAGTCATGTCTGCATGTTACCAGCCATCTTATGACTCCTAGCTAGTCATGTCTGCATGTTACCAGCCATCTTATGACTCCTAGCTAGTCATGTCTGCATGTTACCAGCCATCTTATGACTTCTGTGCTTTGTATTTTATAAACACCCAGTGGAAGTAGGCGATACAAGTTGGAAAAATTATCAGATATATATATATATATACACATATATATATATACAAGTTGGAAAATTTATCATATATATATATATATATATATATATATATATATATATATATACTTTTTCCAACTTGTATATATATATTTATATGTGTGTGTGTGTGTGTGTGTGTGTATACACATATATATCTCACATATATATAATCTCAAGATATATATATATATCTTGAGATTAGGGTGTGAGTCCCATTCATCTCTTTTCTAACATGGGGTCTTCATAGTGGTAAGAGAGAAACTAGGAACCTGATTGGTGGACTTTGCTAGATCTTGAGATACAGCAAAGAGACAGCAAAGGGAACAATTTGGACTTTGAACATCTTTTCAAAAAAAGATGTGCCATACCCTGTAAAACATGTCCAGAAGGCGTACTTTGCCAGACACAAAACCAGTCCTACCATTTGTCCAATGTGGTAATTGATGGGTTCATTGGATCATCTCCACTGACGAGTTTCTCTTCTTTTGATCCAAGCTGCTTGTCAATCACAACGTTGAATGGACAAAATAGACCTTTTTTTCCAACTCGTGATTCACCTGTTTTCTTACTCTTAAACCTAAAAAAGCTTACTAAGTCTATAATACATGATGATACATGATGATGACAAAACTGATAATAATCTAACATCAGTACCAGCAAAATGTACAAATTTGGAATGTGCCTGCTATCTAGTTATTTTTTTCCTTCAAATTAGCATCTTTGACTATTCAATGAGAATGAGCCAAAACATGTAACTCACATAACTAAGAAGGGGTGAGAATTTTCCTATTGCTCCAGTGATGTGAACGTTATATTGTGTTGGAAGCTTTAAACAAGTGAGAACAAAAAGAAATGGAGGGAAAACATTTAAATCACAAGTCAGATTCTGCAAATAGTCAAGCAGTGAGGGCATGTGAAACTCAGTCATGCAAGTTTACCTGTGTTGTGGGGATACATTTATGCTAAACTACTCAGATCTTGCTCCTCTTGAGATAAGCAACATAGAGGTTGACTTGGTGATTCCATCTGTGATTAAAGATAGATTTCTGAGAAGAGAATCCCACAATGGGAGTTTAATTAGCCTATTAATGCCCTGGTGGTATAAATTGGCCCACTACAGATTTTACAAAGACGGAAACTAAGATTAAATCATTTCTTGGGCTAAATTGATTCTGTGGGATCTACATATCCAAGAAAATTTAAGGATACAGAGTATCTCTGAAAATACCCTCATGATTTTGACATAGTGCATCATGTATCCAGTGCCACAATAATGCTCTGTGACAAGCACTCTATTTCTGTGAAATATGAGATAAAGGTGAAGCTTGGTGAGATGGTTCTGAGGACCTTGGGTATGCTTGACTATGTATTTGGGTAGATAGGAGCTTGCTGACCTACACTGGCTTAATCTGCTCCTATGTAGGCAATGCACCTATGCTCCATGTTTTCCTGATTCTCCAACAAGCTATACTAAATGTATTTCCCTGATGATCTCTCTCTCTCTCTCTCTCTCTCTCTCTTCTTTCCTCTCTCCTCCCTCTCTTTCTGTGTGTGTGGGGGGGTGTATGATCAATATATCCCAGCATGCTTCTCATATCTTTATTTGCTGATCTCCCATTATCCAAACTAAGAGTCTTTGGGAGAGAAAGATGAATCAGGAAAGGCATGAGGGACTGAGAAGACAGGGATCTAAAACCATAATCGCAGTCTGTCATAAATGGACGTCTGTGGCTTTTTAATTTGTTTTTAAAAGGACAAAGTAATTATCCAGTCCTCTCTCAACTCTTTGTTCCAAATTTAAGCATCTTGATTCGACTCACTCACTCACCTTTCAATGTGAAAAGATCAGAAGTTATAAGAGTAGCTGTCCTTAGAGGCCAGTGAGTGAGACATGGGCAGTACTCAAAGTCAGGTCAAATAAATCCAAGTAAGTTACCTTGTGAATTACATATTTTAGCCCTAGCCATATGATTTCTTAGGTCACCTTAAAGGGTGTATTTTCTAGGTCTATCAGTAATAATAATTCTACTTCCAGCATGACAAACCATAAATGGAGTTAAATTTTTCAGATTTTATGGAGTAGATGGCAAACTCTAAGTTTCTGAAGTTAATGGTGTCCTCCTGCAGATTGAACGCTTGGTAAAAGCCTTCTTTAACTTGTGTGGAGAATATCCCAAGTGTTCATTTGATGATTACATGGAAAGGGAAATCAGCAGAGGCCAAGCCAAAATAAAGTCTTCAGCCAGCAATCAAACCTTAATGCTGGGAATGCCAGGCGCTGGAAGACCTTGGCTGAGCACAGACAGACCTTTCCTGGCTTCTTCTGGTTACTTTTCTCAATAGGGCTGGATTTGCCTAGTATGTGGAATTAGAGCAGTCAGAGTTATTTCTATTTGGGACTCTCGTTTGTCCCTATGACTTTTACTGATTTATGTATGAATAGATACAGTTTAACTAAATAACTCCAATAAGGTAGCTATTGCTTATCCTACATCACCAAGTGAAACATAATATTTATTATTATTTTCCATGTGTACTTAGTAATGGTACTTTATTTCCAGTAAATTAAGCAATTAGCCAATTACCTTGAAAACTTTCTTCTTCACTCTCCAGTTCTTCTTCCTTCTCACTATGCTGAAATGTTTATACTGAATTCATCTTCCTGCTTTCTCCTTAAATTTGATAGTACATATCCATCTCTGAGGGCTCCAGATTTGTCTTCTGTCAGTTCATTTGGCTTTGCCCATAAGGAGTTCCAGATGCCTAAGGTATTTAATACTATGAGTCATATCATCTGTACCACTCTGTTAGGTCCATGCCAAGTCCAAGGTCAAGAGGGAAACTGCAGCTCATTTGAGATGGCAATAGGTCAAATAGCTTTATGTTCTTAAGAACAAAGTGAACCTTTGGGCAGTTAATTTAAAAAGATGTAAACATCTTTTGAGTCTTTTTTTTTTNGATGCCTAAGGTATTTAATACTATGAGTCATATCATCTGTACCACTCTGTTAGGTCCATGCCAAGTCCAAGGTCAAGAGGGAAACTGCAGCTCATTTGAGATGGCAATAGGTCAAATAGCTTTATGTTCTTAAGAACAAAGTGAACCTTTGGGCAGTTAATTTAAAAAGATGTAAACATCTTTTGAGTCTTTTTTTTTTCTGAAAAATCAAATTAACCTAACAAATTGATTAATCTAAAGATGAATAGGTCAATTATACTTAGTTGATACCATAAGAGTATGAATAGTCACTAAATCCTGATTGAATAATGGACTTGAGTGATATATTGGATAGATAGATGATGAAAAGATGATAGATAGATAGATAGATAGATAGATAGATAGATAGATAGATAGATAGATAGATAATAGATAGATGAAGATAGATGATAGAAATATATCTACTTATAAAGAATTGCACTACTTTTCAAAGGTTAATACATTTTGAATTGAATGTTTGAGCTGGACAAAATTATCAGATGAACAAGAGATAAAAATCATCACTACATTATGGGGAGTGCCTAAAAACGATAAGATTATTGTATTATTCCAAAGAGATGTGCTGCCAGAATGATGTCAACATAAACACAGAAATATTAAGATAAATAGCTCCAAGGAGTCTTATTCCATACTAATGGAGAAGCTTATTTTAAACCCATTTTATAGCAATTATGCTGGGGAAAGTAGGCTAAATTCTTTAAATTTGTAAACACAGATTAGCTTCCATGAAAATATTGATACTTGTATAAATTTAGAATTTAAGTTGGCAACCAGTTTCTGTACCATATAGTAGTAAATACCAAAAGAAAAATTTTCAACAATAAGATTTGGCTTCTTAAATGCACGTTCTTAGTCTGGTCTGTTTTGCTTTGTTTTGATGGCATCATCTTCATCATGACGTCCAGTTAAGACTCCTGGGAGTCATTTTAAGATTTTAAAGTCTGCAGCTCTTATAAACTCTGAAGCTAGAGCTATCTGCTGTTCTTCATCTAATGTTGTATGCGGTTATCTTGTTTTCTCCAGAGAAAGTTTCAGTCCTTGTTTAAAAGAAAGACATACACATTCAGAGTAGGTCTGACTCTACATGCTATTTATATAAGGTGGTCTTCTCAGTCTATGAGCGGAGTTTGCTCATTTGAGGATATACGTTTAAGAGGTTTGAGGCTAACTTACTCTCACTTTTTTGGGTCAATGCCTAGTCTAAATGTATTACCAGGACTTCTAATATTCCAGGCCATATATCTTGAGTGCATTGTTCCAAGATCTGATCTCCTTTCAGGAGGCATGCACAAGGGGTATGTTTAGGACCAATTTATGGTCTGGTTTATCCCATAAACCAGTTTGTTGGAATAAAAGGTGGTTGAGAAATGTGTTTGGTTTATAGCCTTTACTTGTTATATTTGGGAATCTCTACCTCTTACTTTGCATCCCCTCCCCATGTATATGTAAGAATTCCTTATTTGGTTTGTTCACTAGGCCTCATAAAGTTTTTATTTCCTCTAAATTTTAATTCATACATCTAATAAATATTTATTGTACTCTCATTATGTGTCAGGCAAATTAGTAGGTACAAGTGGAGCTAGAACTCCCAAAGGGAAAGAAACCCTAGAAATAACCCAGTTAAGATTTTATCATTGAGTTTGTACTCATTGTAGTTGGAAATAAGATTATTTCTCCCAATATCATGACTAGTAAAATTAAGTCATTTATTTATATATGTTTTGATCCTGTATAGCATCCTTTTCTATACTTTCTGTATTAAATAGGGAATCTTCTTAGTTTCCTAGTTACATTATGAGCAGTATTCTCCCTTTATCTTTCTCATATTTAACACACAGAAGATGCTCAGATGTTTCATGGTTTTAATCTATATACATGGTAATTAAAATATATAATCATTTCTTTAACCTATACTTCAAAACAAAAGAAGGAAACTATAATATAGTGACATAAACTTTGTACCATTCAACCAAGGTCAATTCAAACAACTGTGCTTTTACAAAGTGGAACAGATATCTCAGAATTAATCCTAGACTGAGCTAAGTGAAGTCTTGTAGTTACCTGTTCCCCAATATATATACATAGAAACCTATATACACTACTTCTTTGGTACTTCTATTTCTCATTTTAAAATTGTAGTAATTAAATGTTAATGTGGCTTTGTCCCTTAGTATTTTTAACCATATGAAACTGCTTTTTGATATACTGAGAGTCTTCAGAGCAGATTGTGGCAGGATATTTGATCACACTGTGAACCCTTCTGTTATTTTCAGTTCTGGTGTGGCTCAGCCTTAGCATACACCTTTAATCCAAGAGCTTTCTGCTTGAATATTGTTAACAAGATTAAGTAAAGTCAACCATAGGTCAAGAAGTAGAGCAAGCAACCTGTTAACAGGAAGTGAACATAGGATTATTAAGAAAGAGAACCATAGAGGGTAAGAGTGGGTCAGGAGGACAGAGAGAGACACACAGGAAGTAGAGGGGAGGGTCATTGAGTTTATAGGAGGTTGTTTGAGAAAGGAACATTCCTGGTGGGGAGTCAGCTGAGAAGGAAGGTCAGCTGTGTGCTTTCTCTGCCTCTCTGAGCTACCAGGCTTTCACCCTAGCATCTGGCTCACGAGGCTTCACTGGCAAAATAGAATGATTGAGATTATTCTTAAAAAAAAAAAAAAAAAAAAAAAGCAAATATTTAGAACTTATGGATATTGCCCTATCCAAACTGGACCAATTGAATGGCAACTTTCCTTCTCCCTCTGTTTTGTGCCCTTGGTAAATTTTGATTCTGTTTCTATTAAACTATTCTATATGTCTAACATTGGTGAAATTATGTAGTAACTGCCCTTTATGACTAGTTTATTACACTTAACACAATGTCCTCAGAGTTCATCTATGTTACCACTTACAATATTTCCTTCATTTTAAGGCAGACTAATATTCTGTTGTATGAAACCACCATATTGTATCAGTCCTTTGGTCATCAGTGAACATTTAGGTTGTTTCTACATCTTAGCTATTATAAACAATGTTTCAGTGAATATGAGAGTACAGATATAACACTGTGATCTTGATTTCACTACTAAGAGATGAGTGTCTACATACAAGATTGTCAGATTATGTAGTATTTTTCATATTTTGAGGGATATACTTGCTGTTCACCATATGGGGCACCATTTTATACTCTTAGCATAAATGTGCAAGTAAGTGTTCACTTCTCAAGAACACCTATGTGTTCTTGCACCATTGATGGGAATGCAAATTTGTATAGTCACACTGGAAAACAGTACAGAGGTTCCAGTTTGCTCAGTTTACCACTCCTGGGCACGTATCCAACAGCAGTGAAGTCATGTAAAAGCTATGCCTGAGCCCCATGTTTATCACAACCTAATTCATAATAGCTGTTATACAATCAGTCTAGGTGCCTCTCATCAGATGGATAAAAGAAGTTATATGTATGTGTATATGTATATAATTTTATCCATATGTGAATGCATGCAATATATGTAATGGAGTTTTATACAATCATAAAGAAGAATGAAATCATATTCTTTATGGGAATATGGACACAACTGAAGACCATTATGTTAAGCAAAAAGAACAAAAACATACACAGAAAGAAAGGTGTCATATAATGTGTTTTGTTTTGTTTTGTTTTATTTTGTTTTGTTTTGTTTTGTTTTCTCAAAGCAGAAGAGGGACTATTGGAGAGGGTTAAGGGGACTAAAATGAAGTAAAAAGAGGAATGAACAAGAATAGAGGAGCTGATAAATTAGTGAAAATCATTAATTTCTACGCTTGGTATAAGTTAAATTTTGTTAGAAAGTATACTCCTTTATCACCAATATGTATCTTTTTTTTTCATTTTGGAAAATATTCTATCAAGAATAAAATGATACCTCACAGTAGCTTTGATTATTTTTTCATATGTGTGGGGTATGCATGCATGTGTGTATGTGTGTTTGCACATATGTGGTGGTGGGCTGTGTGTGTATATGAAGGCCCAAGATTGAAGTTAAGAGTCTTCCTCGATCAAGAATTTATTAAGGCAAGGTCATTCAGTTGAGCCCAGTGCTCACTAACCTGACTATTTTAGTTAGTTAGCTTGCTCTGGGGATCTCCTGTTTCTGCCTTCCACATGCTAGAGTCACAGGCAGGCCATCCACACCCAATGGCATTTATGTAGGTTTTGGGGATCCAAACTGCAATCTTCATTTTTGCTGCTACTTTGGCAACTGCTTTAACCACTGAGCCTGCTCCTTGCCACTAGGTAAGATTTGCCTGCAGTTTACATGGCAATTAGAATGTTCGATGCCTTTTCATGTCTTTTGGACACTTTGTGTTTCTTTTTTTTTTTTTTTCAACTTTTATTAGATATTTTCTTCATTTACATTTCAAGTGTTATCCAGCTAGTTCCCTATATCCTCCCCCCTCCCGGCCCTGCTCCCCTACCCACCCGCTCCCACCCCTTGGCCCCGGCGTTCCCCTGTATTGGGGCATATAAAGTCTGCATAACCAAGGGGCCTCTCTTCCCACTGATGGCCAACTAGGCCATCATCTTCTATATATGCAGCTAGAGACACGAGCCCAGGGGGTACTAGTTAGTTCATNGGATTGAGCTGCACAAATGCTCCCTTTAACTCTTTCAATGTGTGCTTTGTTCTTAATTCTAGGAAGGGGTGACGTGTCCACATTTTGATCTTCCTTCTTCTTGAGTATCATGTGTTTAGTAAATTGTATCTTGGGTAGTCTAGGTTTCTGGGCTAATATCCACATATCAGTGAGTACATGTTATGTGAGTTCTTTTGTGTTTCTTTTAAGAAATAGCTATTAAAAACTACCCTTTTTAATCAGGTTTCCTTTTTTGCTGTTGAGTCAAGGAACATCTTAGCATTTTGGGTACTGATCTCTTTCCTGAAGTTGTTTACAAATGCTGCTGCTTGCTCTCTTATTTCCTGTGCTGTGTTCTATGTAGAATCTTTAGTGGTCCTCCCACTTGTCTGGTCCTCAATCCAGTTGTCTATAGTTTGTGTGTCATTTCCAAGAAAGTGTTCCCCAAAACCATTTTATATAGTTTTCTCTCTGTATTATCTTGGTGGGGGCATATAATCCTAGGTCTCATGTACAAGTCACATTTTCAGATTCATTATTACATATGGTATAAGAAGATTACATTTTATTCTTTAGTATGAGTATGTGAATATTATTTCTTCAAAGCCATTTGTTAAAAAGTCCATCCTTTTTCCATTGTATATTCTTAGTATCCTTGTTAAAGATTGGACAGCTCTCAATATGTAAGTTTAGTTCCTGATGACCTGTTCTGTTGAACTAGTCTACGAGGCATTATACTAGTTTCACGCTGTTTTAATTATTTCAGTTTTATAAAATATTTGGAAATCAGGAAGTGTGAGACCTTCAGCTTTGTTATTTCTCAAGATTTTCTTTTCACTAGTTAGACTCTTTTCTGTTCCAAATGGACTTCAGGATTATTTTTATTACTATTTATGTAAAACAAATGATGCTGAAAGTTTGAGAGGATTGAATTGGCTTTTCTCATCTTTGCAAGGGCTGGTCTCCTTCCCTGTGAATCTTCTTGAGCTTCTTTGTTTCATCTTTAATTTATTTCATCAATGTTTTACGCCTTTTAAATCTCTCACCCACTTAATTATGCTTATTTCTCTGTAACTTATTTTTAATTCTATTGTAAATATGACCCTTGACCTTTCTACATAGTAGTCAGTTGCCTGTGCATAGAATCACAACCAGCTTCATATTCATTTTGCTTCTTGTAATTTTATTGAAATTTTAAATTAGTTGTAGAATATTTTTGTGGCATAGAGTATTTTATATCAAAGATCATGCTACACACAGAGGCTATTGTTCCTCTTCCACTCTGGTTTGGATATCTTTTTACTTCTTTTCTGGCCCCATTGTTCTGCTAAGACTCTCAGACCATTTGTATAGTAATAGATGAGTGGGGTTGTATCTTGATTCCTGCTCCTAGAAGAAGAATCCAAGTGTGATTTTAGCTTGTGAGAAGTGGGCTGTTAGATCTTGAGGAAATTTCCTCCTCTTTCTAGTGTTTTTGAGAGATTTGTCATGAAAGACACTGAAGTTTGCCAAACAGTATTTCTGTACCTATTGATATGGCATGTGAGTTTTATTTCTTCTTCTGTTATGGAAGTAGTTTTTAACTCTTAACTGTACTTTAAAATGACATAGAAAACTTCGGAAAATACAAATTTTAGGCACCAAAGAGATCGATTAAAATAATTATGGGGATAGAACTCTGTCATCAGGATTTTTACAAAAGTTCTTTAAGTGATTTTTATGTGTATCTGAGTTAGAACTCCTTAGCTGCTTAAGAAAAATATGAATTTTGTATCTTTACAGTAAGATAATGAAGAAAAGAAGAAATGCTCTTTCTTTTTATGCTAAAATTCTTTGCCCCATTTTCTCTAGAATGACCCTGTCCACATGTAGCAGGGGCATAGATTATAAGATATGAATGTGGTAAGGGTCTTTGTTCTCTGTGAACCTCCTAGATGAATTTTCTGAGTACTTTTATATAGTTTTACAGACAAGGTCATCTGTGCCGAAGTGGTAAATGTACCAGGTAATTTTGGAGATATTCTTTCAGCACATTAATTGAACTTATCATATGGTCCTTTAAGCCTTTAGGTCATTGGTCATGGTACTGCTTATTTATAACCTCAGTACTTACAATGGGGGATCAAGAATTCAAGATAATACTTTGTTGCATAGCTAATTCAAGGCTAGCCTAGATTACATGAGCTCATGTCTTGAAACAAATAAACAACAAAAAAGCTTCCAAAGTTGTTGGTGATTGATTGGATCAGTGTCTTGGGGGTTGTATGGTTTATATAAATCATCTAAAAAACTTCCCTCCAAAAATATTATTTTACTTCTTATGGAGGATAAAGAAGAAAAATACTTCCAGGTTATACTTGAATGGACTCTCTCCAATATAGTTGCCTGCATTAGAGTAACAGAAGGCCACACCTGTCCACATCCCAGCATGGATAGAGGAGGGGCTCACAAGGTCCCACTCCTAGTTAAAGAGCTACAGGAGATTGAAGACTGTTGTGAGAAAGCAAATAAGTTTTCTTCAGGGATGAGCTCCCAGATAGGTTGCCCATGCCTGAGTAGTCAGCCCTGTACCATATCCACCAGATACAGCAACACTAATTGGACTCTGTAGAACATACATATCACAATAATAGTTACAGAGGAATCAAGCATAAAATTAAGACACTGGAGGAGTTGAGGACATGGAGGATAGATATCATGAAAATACATTGTACTCATGTATTAAATCTTCAAAAGAAACATTTTTTTAAAAAAATAGAAGAGTTATATAATTAAATTCCATAATACTAGTTACTGAGATAAATGACAGGCAGCCAGGTAGAAGATGAATACGAGATTTACCTAAGGCACGGTCATCAAACCGGTGTTTCTTTGCTACAACACCGGTCTCCACTTTGGAGCTGGGGTTGGACTCTCTGTTTGGGTGAAGCCTAGAAAAGATGAGAGGATGTGAGGATATCCACACAGTGGGGATCCTCAGAGCTCCCAAGCCAGTGTTTCTGAGACAGTGCTCATCCTGCTTTGTAAATGATCTTGTAAATGAACCAAGACTTCAAACCTTGGCTCCACTGTTTTCTCACTGTGTGGCACTAGGCAGGGTTGAGAGTGCTCTCTGAAGTCAAGCACTCCATGCCATGAACAGTGAATTGAAAGAATGTCAAAGGGGCCCTCCACCTTTAAGAATCAAAGTGTGTAACCTTTAAAGAGAGACTTTCATTCCAGAGGAGTAGTTACAGCCTGTTCTGTTGTTAGGTAGAGAAAGGGACACAAACTCAGTTGTTCTTAATATAACAGCTAGGGCCTGGAACATGCTGGGAAAATGCTCTATTAGTGAGCTACATTCACCGTCCCAGTAGAAATAATTGAAAGGAAACTGTTGTGATTGTCCAGGACCCCACTTTACAGTAAACATCTGGGGAACATGTAAAGAAAGCCTGGGGAACTTTTTCTCTGGCCAAGACAATTAATAAATTCTCAGTTCAAGTATTGTATCTGGTGAGTCTATTAGGGAGAGAACTAGCTTGTCATAATAAACATCTTCCTCTTGGGGAGAATGGAGTCCTTGGACATGTGTTGCAGGAACACATTTGTCTTTAGCCTTATTTTCCCTTTTTGCTACCAAGCAAAGATAAGAACATCTGTAAACCTTAGGGCATGTGAGTATATCTTAAAGACATAGGGTAAACATTCATACTACAGGTGGGTGGCAAGCCAAAGGCAGCACTATATCCCCCACCCTCACCTTCCCCATCCCCATCTCTCAAAGGCAAGGAATGCATTGGGTAAGGAAGGCATCCAGGTGGGTTCTGATGTCAATACATGAAGACAGGCAGCCACAGAGGAGAGGGAGAGGTGCTGCCCCTGGGTAACTACTTAGTTTCATTTCAAGTCTCTAGCTCTTGTGGAAAGATTTCAATCAAGATCTGGGGTTCAAAAATTAGGACAAATGTGATGTTGTAAGTTCTGCCTGGCTTAAAATTATCTTTATGACATTTCCTTCTACCTATTCCTTCCTTCTCCCTTTAGCCCATAGTTCTTCCTCCCTCTCTTCCTCCCTCCCTCTATTTTTCTCTCTCCTTCTGTTCCTTCCTTTCTCCTTTTCTCTCTTCCTCCCTGTCCTTCCCTTCCTTTGTCCCTCCATTCCTCTTTTTCTCCCATCCTTCCTTGCTCTTCTCTCTCCCCCTCTCTCAATGATCTCAAGAAATGCTCATAGAATGCTAATTAAGAGCACAAAAGGCATCTTGCTTAGCCCTGTGGCTCATAAATCAAACACATAGATCACCAAGAGACAGTGGGGTTTCCTAAAACTGAGCAAACACCTGGGAAGCTACAGAGCCATTTTCTAGAGCTATGAAATGATGGTCACTGGGCCTCCCCTCCCTGCCATGAAATTTAATCAGAATCCTCAGTACTACTTAAATCCACCTCTAGCCCTCAGCATTGGGCTATGTTTATAAAGTGATATTATCACCTCCACAGTCTGTACATGTTATAGTTCCTTTTATGACAGCATCCACTTTAGAATACTGGTGCTGTGGTCTATGATTTTTACCTTGTCTGATAGTGTACAGAATAGATACTCATCAATAGTGCATATGAACTGCATAAAAAGGCGTAGACATTTGGAATGTGAGAGCAGGAGAGAGTTTGTCCTCAAATTTTCCTCTTTAGTCACATTCTTGGGACCCTGTGCAGACCACACCACCTAAGGCATCTCTCCAAAGGTTATACCTCTCTACTCCTGTTCAAACTCCTTCTGAAGTTAATAAACAAACTGTACCTTTCATTGTTTCTGCAGTCTAGTGTTGTAAGTGATATTCAGATAAGTGTCTGTTTGCTTCAGCTAACTAATAACTTCGCTGAGCATCAAGGGACTTCATCTTTTCTGTATCTTCCTCAATGTCTTCCTTCCTGCTGGCTTATACTCAATGCTCAGCAAATGAGTTAAATGACTATAAACCAGGAAGCATTGTACAAAAGCTTGTTAATCAGGGAGCACTTTCTGGGGGCTCATTTTCACTGTGGGGGTGCTGACTATATTTGGCTCCCATAGATGGTCTCAGCAGTGCACACTGAGCAGTGTGGGCTTTGTTTGCGGTGGACATCATCCTCATGGTTTGCAATATGTTAGGTCTTGCTGTTGCTCTTCTCCTTTTGATCACACATGTGCACTCCTTGCTTTTACACCCCTGCCCTGTGTTGGTGAATACTTGCTTGCTTGTTGCAACACATCTTTACTTAAAGGGGAGTACATGTACGGGACATCAAATTGGGGAGGGGGGTGGAGGGACAACAGCTTGGTAGTGATTTTTCTAGTTGTGATTTAGAACATACCAATCACTCATAATAGCAAACAAAACAACTGGAACCTCATAAGACAAACTCAGAACTTCTGCATAAAAGAGTCTCATGCATCTATATCTAAGTTTAGATTTTGCAGGGCTGCAGCCCTCTCACTGTGTCTCAGGAATCTGCCAAAAAGTCCAGATAAACTTTTCTTAATTGTCTAGGATTGAAAGAAGATCATGTAGCCATGAGGAAGGCTGGCTTACAGTGCAACTTACAATGCTTTCCCTGAACCTAATTTTCATTTCTATCTAATATAGCCTCTTCATTATTTTTTAATATCTCTCTCTCTCTCTCTCTCTCTCTCTCTCTCTCTCCACTCTCTCCCTCTCCTTCCCCCTCTCTTCCTCTTTCTCCCCTTCTCTTTCTCCCTCTCTTTCCCTCCCCCTCCTCCTCCCTATTCCCCCTACATCCCTTTTCCTCTCCCCCTCTCCCTCTCTTCCTCTCTCCCCCTCTGTATACAAAAGTCAGGGTCGCCAAGTTGGCAGTACAGTTACTGTGTTCTTATAATGAGAAGTTGTTATAGAGCAGAGGTGTTGAAATATAAAACCGAGGTTACAAAAATATGTAACTATAATGCCTGTAACTCCAGTTCCTAATTTATGCTCCCACCAGCCCCTCAGTCAATTTACATTTGCTTTGAAAAGGCAGATTTAAGGTGAATTCCATACACCTTTGGCTCCTTAGGCTACTTTGCAGATTATGGCAGATTGTGATGCCTTGGTGGGGCACATAACTCTCTGCCCCAGCCAACTCATCTCCTGAAAGATGGCATCAGGCAGAATGCCTCCTTGAACTTCTACTAGGGATGTATTATTTGCTGAATTTGAGTAGCTTTGTTGAACAAATGAAGTTTGACCTCAAATGGTGTGGAGGAGAGTTGGTGGGGGGTGGGGGGTGGCAACCTTAAATGTAGCTACAAAGAAGATTAAAGATACCTTTCACTAAAATTAGGTTTCCAAAGGCAGATGTTACCAAATTACATGTTGCCAATGGTGGAGAAATTTGTAAGCCAATTTCTTAATATTTGAAGTAGGTGATTCCAGCAATGCATGGTGGGAAGAGTAAGGTTCAAGGTCAGGGCCCAGGGTTACACACATTCACTTAGTGTTTGCTAAAGGAAATTCAGACTACCAATATTAATAAGGTACTCACTAGACAGTCATACTTGAATTATTTCCAATTATTTCAAAACATAGAATAGAAATATAATGTAATCATGGATACATGAAGACACTTTTAGAGAGACAGTTCTTAATTGGCCCTTGTTGAAACAAGCCCTCCCTGAACGTATTTTGCTATAAACAAGATCCATTTTGCCTTTTGTTTAAGAAACTTCACTAGAGGTAACTATTAACTCTTTTAAGAATGTCCTATTTTTAGAGGACAGAGCTTGAGGGAATGACTCTCTTAAACACAAACATAAAATGGAGCCTAAGGGAAAGGTTAGAACCTGAGACTACTACATAATGTGATGTGATGCATGCAAGGCCTAGCATCACCTGTATGTATATTTCTGCCCTGTGTGATAAGACTAGTTGTCCACAGTTCAAGCCCAAGTTTTCAGCATCCATTGTAAACCTAGATTAAGACTGTAGGCACTTGGACATACATTTACAAGTATCTAGAAGTTCCAGTGGCTGTCTCTTCAAGGGCTGAGAGATCTCATGGAGTCTCCTGAAAGGACCTGCCCCTCTGTATAGTTCACTTATGTGCACTGGGTTCCCACAGGTGATCTCAGAGCAGCTGAGTCTGGATCCCGATCCTGGGATGGGGGATTGCAGAATGAGGTCCCCAGGGACTGCCTAAGCCAGCCAGCTTGGGGGACCCCGGGCCTGCACAGAGGCCGGGGCCGTCAAATTCTCAGACTCTCGGACACCCCAGATGCCACTGAATGCCTTGGAAGAGCTGAGAACCAAGTGGGGCTCGCGGGCTGTATCTAGCCTGGAGCCTGGGGCCAAAGGGAGCTCTGGCTGGGTCTTGGGGGGTGGAGAGAGTCCTTGGCTTGAGTTGATGGAGGCCATGGCTGGAAGCACTGAGAAGTCTTCTGTGAGAGATTAGCAGCAACTCTCAAGAGGAAGGTCTGTTCCGTTGCTCCCCACAGCGGTTGCTCTCCACAGCGGTTTCCTATGAAAAGACAGTGCATGGTTTTTTGTTTGTTTGTTTGTTTGTTTTAGGAAATCTTTTTTAATTAGATATTTTCTTCATTTACATTTCAAATGCTATCCCGAAAGTCCCCTATACCCCCCCCCCCCCCTGCTTCCCTACCCACCCACTCCCACTTCTTGGCCCTGGTGTGTTCCCCTGTACTGGGGCATATAAAGTTCATCCTGAGTGAGGTAACCCAATAACAAAAGAACTCACTTGAGATGCACTCACTGATAAGTGGATATTAGCCCAGAAACAGAATACCCAAGATACAATTTGCAAAGGACAAGAAAATCAAGAAGGAAGACTAACGTGTAGATACTTCATTCCTTCTTAGAATGGGGAACAAAATACCCATGGAAGGAGTTACAGAAAAAAGTTTGGAGCTAAGATGAAAGGATGGACCATCCAGAGATTGCCCCACCCAGAGATCCATCCCATAATCAGCCACCAAAGGCAGACACTATTGCATACACCAGCAAGATTTTGCTGAAAGAACCCTGATATAGCTGTCTCGTGTGAGGCTATGCCAGTGCCTGGCAAATACAGAAGTGGATGCTCACAGTCATCTATTGGATGGAACACAGGGTCCCCAATGGAGGAGCTAGAGAAAGTACCCAAGGAGCTGAACGGGTCTGCAACCCTATAGGTGGAACAACAATATGAGCTAACCAGTACATGGTTTTAAGGCATTTATTGTCACAGCAGAGAGTGGTGATGAGTAAACTGTACCCCCTTTCTCAGTGCTGGCCTGAGGTTAAATACCTTTTGCAGGGATGAGTGAACGGGAAGGGGAGTTTAATTGACTAAGCTCTTCAGGTCTTTAGTTACCTCATTAAAATGGAGATCTGTCTTGAGGCTACTTGATCTGTGGTCACATCCTCTACCTGTGGAGGGATTTGGGGCATTGCCCTTACGTGACCGATGGCCACAGAATTATGGAGAGCTTCAGCCTCATATCAGGAGCCTTGTGTCCAGGAGCATAGCAAAAGACCTACTGTCCCTTGTAGGGTTATCCCCTGTGGGGTTACCAGGGTTCCCAACCTAGCTCAATCAGAAACTAGGCTGCCTTTCATGGTCCCACACAAATCCTACCTCACTGAAGCACTGTAACATTTCTCAGAAACTATTTGGATAGAAAGTTTCATTGGTTTTCAGCTCCAGGGATGAGTTTTACATAGCCTAAATATGAAAGAGTCCACTCAGATGTTTTAGGTTGACAAATTTCAATAAAAATAAAGGAAGGAAGGGCTGCTTAATTCTCAGGTGAGATGTATCTAGGCAAATGCCTAGGATTGAGAAATGCATACAGGACAGTAATTAAATCTTGTGATGAAAGAGTCACTTTGCTGCTTACAGAAAATAGAAGTCTATATTTAAGTATAATAATAAATTTGATTGTTTGAAAATGAGCTCCTCTGCACTGAAGTCCTCCATGTGGCGTGTTACTGATGAACATGTTTCTTTTGAAGATGGCCCCATGTGTCTGTAGGTGTGCATTATGGGAAGACTTATCAGACTCAAGAAGCAGCCCCTAGATTGATAGACTATGAATTATATCTAGCATTAGTATCCCACACATCCTTCTCACATCTTGTGCCTTTTCTGGTGTTTTACTTTTGAGTTAGTTAGGCCCAGGGTTCAAATCCCTGGGTCTCTTCTCTGTGTGTATAGCTGTAAGCCTGCTCAACACTCTTGGTCTCAGATTCCTCATTTGTGAAGTGAGACTAACACAACTTTGCAGTTGTTGTAAAGCTAAAGATGATATGCAAACACAGGGCCTAAGTGTTTTTATTATAATTTATCATTCACATATTATAATATTTCAATAGCGAGTACATTGTCAAGGCTGGAGATCTGCTTAGTAGTAGAATATTTGCTGAGCATGTTCAAGATCCTAAGTTCAATCACAAATAATAGTAATAGTATTACTAATAATAGTAATAAATAATAATAATAATAATAATAGACAATAATAAAAAACAACCTACCTTAATCAAAAGTATTTCAATCTTTTATACTATATTCTTTCAATCATATTTCCAAGGATTACTCTGGCAAATTCTGCATAAGTAGTTACAGGTTAAAATCTCTAGAAGAAAGCTTATTTAAATTATCCAAGCAGGTGCATTCAAGATGCTTTCTTTAGTCTAATGCATGTAATTGTGTTTTCAGATGCCATTTTGTTCTTGTCAACATCTTTAAGACATATCACTATTTTTATGCATAATTATATGACCAAGTCATATTCAATGCTTTGCATTGAACAAAGTAATTCCATTCATAGCCTGAAATGGTACGTCCAAACTGTTTCCTGAATTGAAAGATTAGGAAGCATTAGGAGCATTGATTATACATCTAAGTCCTGAAACCGAGTGGCCTGTTGTCAGTACTTAGCACTGGTGGGGTTTTGACAGCCCTCTTTAAGCATCACCTCATCTATAATGTGAATGCAATGATAATACCTTATCACTCCACTAATTCAGGAGAGCTAATAAACATAGAACAAACTTAAAATTGTCTCTGAAACTCCATGCCTGATAACTACTTGCATGATCATTTCATAACATCATTTTACTTGCCTTCTGAAAAGCGTGGGTTCACGTGAAGAAAGGAGCTGAGCACTATTGTTTCACCCACTGTCATCACTGAATGTTTTAGCAAAATTCAATTATTTTTATTCATGAGAATTTAGTAAAATGGAAACTCCCATGTAGTGCTGGTAGGAGTATGTAATAGCACACCCTTTACGGAATGCAATTTGGCAATAACTTGCGAGTGCCTTACCAAAGTTTCTTCCTTTTAATTCAATAATTCTGCTTCTACAATTCTATCTGTTTTAATGATGCAGTCAGAAACTTAGATAAAACACATGCATGGAGATGGTTTGCTATACCCTCATTTATTGAATCCTTTGAAATTACTTAAATGAAAAAGGATTGGTGTGGGTATATCAATTGTATCTTTTGATAAAGTATTATATACCTGTCAATACATTGTCTTTAAAGTATATTTAATAGCATCTTCAAAAATATTTAAGTGGAGCGCCATAAAATTCAGTGGGTAAAGATATTTTCCAACAATCTTGATAACCTAAGAATCTATTTAGAAGGAAAATGAAGACTTGTTATTCATATTATGAATAAATCATGAGAGGAAATTAGTCCAAAGTTTGAGACTTTCATAGATCATAATGAAATTTACTAATTTTTTTCTTTTTGTGACATAGGAGCTGTGAAGGAAGAAATATTCGATATAGAACATGCAGTAATGTGGTAAGTGTAAGCTCCTTTGGTTTGAGATTATAATAGTTCAGCCCTGGAATATGTTAAGAAAGTTTTATGAATCCTGAGTGGGAAGCCAATCAATTAGTAGTTCACAAACAGTTATTTATTGCATTCTATACAGATTACCCAATCATTTCTAATGCTTCTTGGTATAAAGTTTTAACCATTCAACCAGATTAAAACTAACAAGACTGTTTCAAAACAAACTGCATTTCTCCCTGCTCTGTCTTTTCACATATAGCTCTCATGAGAAATGAGGCAGGGAATGATAAAAAAAAAAAAAAAAAAAAGAAGAAGAAGAAGAAAAAAGAAAAACACTTGGAGTATCATGAAATAAATATTAGTTAATCAGATTCAGGTTTGCTGAATGCCTTCATCTGTCCGGCAAACATTTAACGCCAGCTACATGTGGGGCACTGTGCTAGCACGGGGATAAATAACACGTGGTCACTGCTCTCAACATCTGCTACAGAGTGTGGGGTGGGGAGAGAGTGAGATGGATGGACACATAACCTCATTCCTGGGCAAACATGGCAAATGCCAATTGGGATGAAGTTGTTTGGGATGACAACAGAGAATTTTGAAGTCTATTAAAGGGAAAGATGGGGTGAAATAGAGCCTGAGAGGTACAACTGGCCCGCGCTGTGTGTGAGGAGATGACAATTACTTCAACGGAGCGAACACTGTGGGCCTCTTTGGAGGCAGAAGGATTAAAGCGTGTACTGCACAATCGTGTTAGTCCCTTGTGCCTGCCAACATGCAGGAAAGAGTTGAAAGGTCATTTAAGGTCATACCGTGAAAGTCTTTGAATGTCAGCTTCCAAGTTCGTGGGCTCAGTGGACACAGGGGAGCAAAGGGGAGTCTGAATTGAGACTGTGGTGCAGAGTTTCACCTTCGGAAAGTAAGTTCTGTAGCAACAGCTGAGTTGCGCCGGATCCAGTAATATATGGGAGAGACAACGTATGGAAGGTTTAGCCCCAAAGGAAATGCATCCTCCAGGAATAAAAGCTAAGGGTACTGTGTATGAGCAGGCAGAAACAGACAAGCGCCTGAAGTTGAAGTGTAGCTGGAGGGAAGGAAGAAAAGAGATAAGCACATTGTAAACTCTTTGTACCCCCTAATCCCTCTGTTCAGGGAGCTGTCCCTCATCGATTGGCACTTTCGTGTTTTAGATTCAGTTGACTTGTCCCTCCCTCAGAGTGGCCTCCTGGACCATCTTTCCTAATGTGACTGTTCTACCACTCAGCTTCACTCAGTATTTGGATGGGGGTCTCGCTCTCTATAGCCCTGACTGGCCTGGAACTTGCTACATAAGACCAGACTAAAACTCACAGAAATCAGCCTGCTTCTGCACCCACTCCCCCAAGTGTCCACTGCACTAAGCATCACTCAACTTTCTTACAGAACTTTTCTCTACTCAAATCCATATTACGGGTTACTTTGGTTGTGTGTATCTGCATACTCACAAAGGCTAGAACCTCATTCATTTTGTTCGATCTGTTGTTCCTGGGGACTAGAACTGTTAATGAATATGTATTAATCTCATGATGTGTATTTGCTGAATATAAAAATGAGTCTTCAGAATGCTAGATGAAGGATGAGAACAAATATCAGAAATAATACATTCTGAGAGGGTGGCTGGAGGGATGCTTAGAGGTTATTAAGAGCATTGGTTGCCCTTCCAGAGGCCCTGAGTTCAGTTTCCAGCACCCACAGGATAGTTCATTACCATCTGACACTCTAATCCCAGGGAACAGTCTTCTTCTGGTCTCTGCAGGTACCAGATACAAATATGATAAACAGAAATATGTGCAGGATAACATTTATGCACATAAAATAATAATTTTTATTTTTGATTTACTTTACATCCCAATCACAGGCCCCTCCCTCTTCTCTTCCCCATCCCACTGTCACAGACCCATAGTTTATCAGGAATAAAAGAAAACTAGAACAGAATAAAGAAGTATACCAATGAAGATATGGGGTGGGTGGCGTGAGCTATTTATACGGATCTATTTTGTGGACAGAATCTCACAGGCTGGGCAGTTTATAAATAGTACAGGTTCATTTAGAACCCCGTGCTGAAGACTGAGAAGTTCAGGAACTGGGTCCCAGCATCTGGCAAGAGCAGTTTGGGCAAGTCAGGACAAATGGGCTGAGCTGAACTAATCCTTTGTGACAGGAACACAATTCCTCTTATTACTGTAACAATGGAAATTAAATTTCAATATGGCTTTTAAAGGATATTCAAACACCAGCATTATTTTTATAAAATATATGAAAGAAATATCTTAAGCAAGGGGTCTTGCTTGCTTGTATCAACTCTGGGACTTCTGAGGGCTCTTACTCACAGGTAAACACAACTTAGCTAACATGTGTAAGGTTCTGGGTTCAACTCCCAGCACCACACACACACTCATTAAAAAAAAAAAAGACAAAGCTGAGTTGAGCATGAAAGATAAATGGTGATTTGAGGAGATAAGAATGCCCTGGGCACCACACCACACTTTTTCATGAAGGGGACTGGTGACAAATCAAGTCATCTTGACAAATGGAAAAGCTACATACTTCACTCTTCATGAACACAAGGTCCTAGATTGGTCAGAGTAGAGATGAGCACTCAGTATACAAGTGTCAGGCAGCTAAGGGACTGGTCCTATAGAGATGATGATGGCCAGGCATGAAGACTTGCAGAAATGCTGAGAAACATTGAAGTGCAGACATTGTATGTGATTGAAGGCCTCAACAGAGATGACAGAGTAAAACCACTGGAAAGTGGTCTGTCAGGTCTTAAATGCCCACAGAGAACACACAGGAAAGCAGACGTGACCCTGAGGAGTAAGCATAATGATGTGATGGGAATCTTTGTGTGGCTAGAGCCTCCTTTCTACTTAGGATAGAAGATGTCAGATCATACACTGTCCATCATCATCACTTATACTTTCCTCCTCACATACAAATGTCATTCAATTGTTGGCTGTTTAAAACAAAGGAGACTGTTTCTACATTCTTTAAATGGAATTGACAGCATCTGCTCAATTTATGGTATGAAAAAAAGTTGGAAAGATGGATGTCTCACCCTTGTAAAAAGCTAAGACGTATAACCAAAACCTCTTTAAATGGTATGAAAAGATGTCTTCGTGGAAATGTGCATAAGTTTATTGGTTTTATCTAGTCCTCTATTCTTGGTAGTAAAAGCTTAGATAACAGGGTTGATGTTTGTTTGTTTGTTTGTTTGTTTAGTTTTTTTAAAAAATAAAAAAACATACTGTGACTCAATCCCCTTATCTTCCTTCTTGCCTTTTGAATGTGTAGGCTAGCAGAAACAGCCTGAGCTGTATTCTGTAGGCGAACTGTCAGCATGTTGAGTAGTGGACTGTCTGCCCTGTCCTTAAAAACACTTCAGTAATTTTCATAACTTCCTCAGAATTGTTTTGAGCACTTTCATGGGCCAATGCAGGCTGACTCTCACCTCAAATCGTTTTCAACTTACAGTATTACATGAACCCAATTTTTACAGCTTGGAGAATCAAACTGATACTGATTGTTTTATGAGCATGGAGAGTATTCAAATAATTGAAGGATTTTTCTTCCTGGATTTTGTCTGTGGCAGAAACAACATTGCCATTAAACAAACAAACAAACAAACAAACAAATCTCCTAAGACCAGCTCTTTTCCATACTCACACTCCTATTTTTCAGTTTGAGATGTTTAGGACAATTCAATTGAGTTTGGCAAGCTGAGAGTCCCTCAGCTCAGCTTTCAGGGATACACCTTTTCCCTAGACAGCTTTCTGGGACACAACCACTGGGTCTTAAAAAAATTCAACTCATTACTATTTTTCTTTTTAGAACTGTTAAATACTACATTTCTTTAAAAATCTAGTTCTCCAAAGCAAGATGAAGAGCAGAAAATATTTTCTAATTTTTGTGACTTTCTGAGAAAAAAAATCAGCTCCAAGACTTTAATAAATTTATTGCCAGGGCCTGGAAAGCTGGCTCAGCAGTTAAGAGCACTTGCTGCTCTTGCGGAGAGGCCTAGTGCCCATGTCAAGGGTCTCACAAACCCATACCTCCAGCTTAAGAGGATCTGATATCCCTATCTGTCCTTGTAGATACCTTATACATATGCACATACACATGCACAGACGTACACATGGGCACATAAAGAAAAATAGCAATGAATAATGAAATATATTCATACAGCAGCATCAAAATCCTCACAGTGTTTCCAGAGTTCACACAGTCCTGGCTCTAACTGAGCCCAAAGTCTTTTCATGCCCGTGGTGGTTTAAAGGTTAAAAGTTCCTCCTGGCTCAGGTATTTGTAGACTTGTTCTACAGTTGGTGGTGCTATTTGGAGGGTGTGATGGCACCCTTGAGGGGTGTAGCTTCCTGGAAGTAACATCAGGAGCTGAGTTTGAGAGCTTATAGTTCCATCTCACTTGACTCTTGTTATCTGGTCCTTCATGCTGGAGATGTGATCTCTCTGGTTCTTAGGCCTTCTGCCATGTATTCTGCTTGTGCCATGCCCAACTCCATGACAGACTCATTCCTTTAGGAGCTGTGAGCCAAATTAAATGATGTCTTCTGTAAGTTTCTTTGAGTTGTGATATTTTACTCACAGCAACAGAAAATCAACTAATATAATTCCTGAGGACACTGCCCATCAATACTGCCCATTTTATAGTTGAATCCTCATTTCTAAGAAAGCAGCAAGATCCTCCCTGGAAGACAAGACTCAGAAAAGGTGAAGTAAATAACAGATGAAATTAGCACACCATTCAAGCAAGATGTATAAATCAGAGAAGCCCTGCACCTTAGTCCGCTGGTTCTTTGTTCAAATTAAACTTCAAATCTGAATCCTTCAAGCTTATCTTATCGTTCGAAATTGACTCTACAAGTATTTACAAAACTTCTTTATTATTTTGAAACTTTATTTTCCATCTTTCTTGGCCTACACATAAATTGGTAGTTAGAGGATGGTGACCAAAATTGCCAACATAAGGGGCCAAGATGCTTATGCTAGCTTTTGGTGTTATTCAATTCTTTATTAAGACTATGTCACCCCACTAAAACATTTTACTGTTCTTAAAACAAAATATTTATTGATCAAGAAAATGATACACAACTTTGGATATATGGATAAGCATGATCTAATCCTTCTTAAGCTTTTACTAGAATGAAGTACATTAGAAACATGATTTAAAAGAAAACATGTCTCTGGGTATAGCTCATTGGTAGAGTGAGTGCCTAGTACCCATGAGACATTTGGCCTTATAGTCTCCAGAACTATAGAGAGAAAGAAGGGGCTCAAGAGAGAAAGGAAAAGAAGGAAAAGAAGAGATCACAACACATCAAGTTGTAATCATGCTGTACAAAAGCTCAAAGGCTTGGTGGATGCTTCAGATTTGGATGATTAAAAAGCCAACTTGAATGAGTTGTAAGTCACTGAAATAAATCAGCTGTGTCTTTCCATGATGAACGTCCTACATTGACTAGATAGTGGAAAGGCTCTGAGGTCCGTACGATTGTAGTATTTTCAAAGCAAGCATAAAGCTGGTGAGCGTAGAGTCTCCTCAGTGAGGGTAACAGTGTTGGAAGCCAAGAAAAACTAAGGTTTGTCTTAGTTGGAAGCAGCTAGATCATGCAAACTTAGGCAGGGGAGAACAGAGTTGAAGTTGTAGTTCAATGAGTCAGACTGCTTCAGCTCACTCTTGAGAATGATGGGAAAGTAGAGGACTAGGAGATTTTGCAACTAAAATAGTTTAGGTGAGCATCCATGGTTACTTGGACCAGCATCGCACTGGTGAGAAGGTTTGGAATATATTTTAGAGATGGATTTCCTCTCAGTTGTTTTGCCTCATCCTCCATTTAACACAATTCTCTTCTGTGGTCTCTAGCACTGTTGCTCTGGAATATGTTATGGGCAGCATTTTTCTTTTATTTCAGGAGACAAAGGTGTCAGCTCTGATGGCCAGAGAGAACACAGTGAACCTGGCAAGCTTATAACTTTCTTTGAGCTTCTGCCTCTACATCCAAAATAATGTGAAAGTTAAACCATGTAACCTCATGCATGCTTCCAGCTTAGACTTTTGAGTTCTTGTAAAGCATATGTAAGCTGTACTAGATTTGGATATGAATATAGATCAATAAAGATATCAGTGGTAGCACATACTCAATTATACTGCAGTGGAAGCATTTATAGCTAGTAACAGAATCAAAGTAAAGAGAGCCAACATGGAGTGGAATAGAGTTCTTAAGTTGCTGCATCTATTTTATCTAGTAGTTCTCACCTTTGAGGCTGTGAAAAGTCATAAAATGCATAGCATTGTTAGTGGTGTGATTCCCACTTGATCCATATGTCTCATTTTTCTCAGGCATCTCTTGCGTAGAATAAAGTCACATAATACTTGCTACTTTATATCCAAGGCCAAATATAAAAAACTTCAGGAATGATAGCTGTGATACAGGCCCTCCTCATTCAGATTTTGAAACCAACTTTTGGAGTTCATAACAGTGATCCCTGCAATCTGGACAGAGGTAGTGAAATCATTTGTGTGAGTCCATCAGGGTCTGTGCATTGGGTCATTCCATCTGAAGTACTCCAAGGTGTGGAATATGATAATGTTCTCCTCATCTTGTTGTAGTTCTTTATGACCTTTGTCATCCTTGTTCTGAAAGATGGAAGTAAGATGTGGTGTCACTTGACAGGGTCATGGGTTTGCTTGCTTGCTCTCTCTCATGCCTTCCCTTGTGTGACCATATATGTCACCAACATCTGTTGACTTCCCAGCTCATATTCTGCATTGTAGATTCTAGGAGCTGCTGCTATCAGGATAAAGGCAAGACATCTGTCCTTGAGGAAATGAAAGTCTATTATGTCAAGCAAAGCCATAGACACACAACCAAATAAAGTGTGATATGCAGTGTCCATGTGGAGCTGGGCACAGGAAGCTAAAAAGTCCCATTAGGACACCATCTGATTGTTTCACCATATGTTCATGTAGTATCCAGTGCTGGAGGAATCAGGAAACTCAGAACTGCCTTAGGACATCTTCAACATGAAAAGAAAACACAGCACTTCCCGGCACCCATTGATCAATATACAAATCTCTCGAGCACTGTTGTCCCCTCTACTGCATCTTTACTTGTAATGGAGCATAGGCTTTCTTAATGAGAGTAAAGAGTGGCCAGTGCTAGATGGAGAGTAACAGTGACACAGCCTGCCTGAACTAGGGTTACTATTGCTGTGATGAAAGAAACTTGGAGAGGAAAAGGACTATTTGTTTCAGACTTCCAATATCACTGTTCATCATCAAAGGAACTCAGAACAGGACTCAAACAGGGCAGATACCCGGAGGCAGGATCTGATGGCAGAGGCCATGAAGGAGTGCTGCTTACTAGCTTGCTCACCACTGCTTGCTCGGCCTGTTCTCTTATAGAACCAGGACCACAATCCCAGGAATATTCCACCTCACAATAGGCTGGAGCCTCCCACATCAAACACTAATTAGGAAGATGCTCTATAGATGCTCTATAGGCTTGATTACAACCCAATCTTAGGGAGGAATCTCCTCTCAGTCGAGGTGCCCTCCTCTCAGATGACTCTAACTTGTGTCACATTAACCTTAAACTATCCGGCATACTTCCTGATGTGATTCATGCTTTAGAGAGGCTATAAAGTTTCCAACACACAATTGCATCCATTGGTAAGAAAATAGGAGTGAAACAAATCCTTTTGGGGGGGGGGGGTTGTATGTATTGCTCTTTCGAACTGATACCAAGTGACTAGGACACCAATACTTACCGAGTTGCTTGGACATAGCTGCTTCTAAGTGAAACTGGTGTATCTTTCTTTTGCCCTATGGGGTATCCTAAAAAAATTACTAGGGTATCAGTAGTGCTGTGAACAAAATCTGCATACATGATGAATGAATGGCATCTCCAGTAAAATGTCCTTTGAGTGGATCCTTGAAAGATGAGAGGGAATAGGTTTCAAGCTACAATAAGAGAGTGGTTTTGAGAAATGAGGATGGAATTCACTTAACAAATCCAACTGAGACCTACCATGCTGAGGCCATGCTATCTAGGTGCTGGAGATGCTAATGACAAAGAAAGATGCAGTCCAGACTCTCAAAAAGTTCAAAGTTGGCTGGTGAAAACAGAGAGTAAACATCTAAGCAAAGAAAGAAGACAGTTTTACATAATAGAGGCTGTGAAAAAAAAAGGCAAAGCAGGGTGGTGTGGTGGAGAGGGACTGGGGAGCCTGCTGTGCATGGGTGGTCGGGAAGTTCTCTCTGAAGTGACATTGGAGACTAGTTAGTATGTGTGAAGGGCAAGGCATGAAGGGGCCTAGATTGCTTCAGACCCTGGTGTGTGGTTTTATGAGGTGCAGCACAGGGCCTATTGTGGGGAAAGAGGTGAGATATTTATCTGAGCTAGAATCTGGACTCACCCAGCATGTTATTTATAGGGGCATTCCTAGCCACTCACTCAGAGTGATGGGCTCTGTTGGGAAGAGGAGACTGACTAGAAACTAGCTGCAGTAACCACCCACTCTGTGTCTCTCCTCCCCCCAGGCTGCAAGCCAGCCCCTCTCAGGCAAAATATATAGAAGGCATGGAGGGATTTCTTAACCTCAAGTACAAAGTCTCTTAAGTGGGAAGGAAATTCTGAGGGAAAGAATGTTGGTTTCTTCCTAATAAATGTTCAAGATCCCCACCTACCAGAGGGGCTTCCAAGGTTACCCTCAGCATCCTGGCTGCTTCTCCCTGTGGCTGACTCACTCCCTCCAGCATGGACCAAAGAAATGTGCTTCTCACAAGACCCATCCTTTCTTCATGCCTTGTCTCAGGCAGTTGAAAATAGGAAAATTCCGTTGTGCTGATATCACCTCTGAGATCAGTATATGTTGGCCTGGACATGTCTTCTTCTTCTGGTAGGTTTATGGAGCAGTTCTCAATCTATGGGTCACAACCCCTTCAGGGTCACCTATCAGATTTTACATTAAGATTCATAACAAAAAAGTACAGTTTTGAAGTAGCAACAAAATAATTTTATGGTTGGGGTTTACAATAACACAGGGAACTATATTTAAGGTCACAGCATTAGGAAGGATGACAGTCACTAGTTTTGAAGATCAATGTCTCCTTCCCTCTAGATTCTACATGCAAGCCGTACTTGGAGAGTCTCTGAGAGGGCTTAGGTATATGGATCAGAGAAGCAGGGGGCAGGGACATAACGATCTCGTCTTCACTGTTGTATTCCAGGGACACTGAAGTCTGACAGCCACACTGATTCACTCAAAGAGTGGGTCTTTTCTGAATTGGAGCATTGCCACGACTATCTATATGCTTGAAACAAATGTATTAACCTTCTCTAATCTCCATTTACCACCAGTCAAAATACCTGGTTCATAAATATACAAAGAAGAGCATGAATACAATGTGTATGGTAGTTTAAAAGTGAAAACACATAGAAGAGAATCCGCCAGGAAAACTGATGCACCAATGCCGGAAGTCGGCAATCATTGGGAAGAGAGGCCCCTTGGTCTAGCAAACTTTATATGCCCCAGTACACGGGAATGCCAGGGCCTAGAAGTAGGAGTGAGTGGGTAGGGGAACAGGGCTTGGGGAGAGTATAGGAGACTTTGGGGATAGCATTTGAAATGTAAATGAAGAAAATATCTAATAAAATTTTAAAAAAAAGAATATATTCACAAAGCTATAAAGTTCTTCTAAGTTCTCCTAAGTTTGAAAAACTTAGTCTACAGTATATATGCAGATACAGTGATCTTGCTTTAAGGTGGACTGAGAGACTGAGCATGGATGTGTGATATAGCTATAGGTCTTGAAGGATATGCATCAAACGGATTGCAGAGATTACTTAATGTCAGACAGGAAGGAGTTAAATAAGTGGAGTCACAGTTCTTGTTCTTTATAGTGTTTCTACATTTTTAGAAAGAAAAATGTACATTTTCTATTGGTAGTATAATTTTAATAAGAAAATATTAAAGATAGATTTGATGGAAGTACTTTAAGTTACTCAATTAGTTTTACATTTGTGTTTGCAATATTAAAACCATCTCAAATCATGGGTCATCTTCAGGAACATTGAGGCAATACCTATAAAGTCTCAACAATGTTGTCTCTGCACCCTCTTCCCACCTGTTGTGACTTCCCTTGTGTCCTCTCATTTGCATGAAGTCCCAGCATCCCAGTATGCCAGAATATAAGCATATCTGATGATGAACTCTTCATAGGGACAATTAAGCTACATAGACATTAGGTTGGATTCCAATACAGTATATCTGGTAAGGAGATCAGGATGTACAAAGACACAGATAGGGGAAGAGAGAAGGCAGAAAGAGCAGGGAAAGGGAGAGAGAAAGTGAGAGAGGAGCAAGAGGAAGAAAGAGAGAGAGGGAGGGGAGGAAGAGGAGAGAGAGGAAGACAGGGAGGGGAGGAGGAGGGGAGAGGGAAAGAGCAGCCATCCCCAGCCAAAAAGAGAGGTGTCCAAGGTAACCAGGAGTTCAGACACTTATATATGAATAAATATCTATAAATATTGAACATTCAGTCCACTTAGCATATGACACTTTGCTATGGTAGCCCTACCATTCTTCAATGTCCTCCCATCTTACAAAATGCTCTAAGTCTACTTTTTGAGCTTTAAACAGCCTTGCACATAACCCAGGCTGCCCTTCAACTTTCTTTGTAACCAAGAAAGACTTTGAATTCTTGAGCCTACTATTTCTATCTCCCAGGTACTGGGATTATAGGCATGTGCCATGATGCCCAGATTATATCATTCTGCAGAGCAGCCCAGGGTCTCTCCTCATTCCTATGTGCTGGACAAGCTCTCTGATAGCTCCAACCTCAAAGAAGACATGATTTTTAAAAGGTCATTTTGAGCCTCTGAAGATTAGTCTTACTCTGGCAGCCTGGGGGGAACTTTTCATTGTTTTGCTAATAACAGGGTCCAGGTATTCTAGAATAAGATCACCAGACCTCATCTTTGGCTGAAGTGCAGACTTACAAAGCCCCTCCCTTTTAATACAGTTTCTGTTTCTTAGGTTAGGCAGTGAGGTGTTTGCTAGTTATAATGGTTGGCTATTCTTACCCAAAAAAATCCTGGTTTAGAATTGGTACGTAGGCTCACAATACTATCTAAGGAATCCATCAGTCTACTATATGAACTCTAGCTTATCACAAAGCCAGGGTCATTATGGGATGGCAACTAAACTAAAGGACTTTGGCTTTCTGTATGCCTTTTCCTTACTAGGCACTGGGAAGACAGTGATGCTCTTGAGGGAGAAGATTTTCAACAGTGTCCTCTTTCCCTGGGTTGGGCCCATGACATTGATTATTGCTATTATTGCTACATTAATATTATTTATGATAGAATCAGATAACAGGGGCAAACACTGTTTCACAAGAGAGCAATGATGAGCAGCTTTTGCATTTTAGAGGAAAGAGCCCCTGTCCAACCTGTGATAGCATCAGTACTAAGTAAGCTTTGAAGATCTTGAGAGTAAATTAATCTCCAACAGTGTGCACACAGCGTGCTGTGTGACAACTGGAGGTTGATTTTAGTTCAAAACACATCGTTGCTTTTATACTAGTTCGACACTGAGCATTTAGAATAATGGTTGGAAATATTCACAGCAATTACTCTGGGAAAACAACCGTTGCGTTTTATGACTGTTTTATCATTTGTGGCATAAAGAAATAAACAATTTTTAATGGTTCACAGATTCCTTCCTGTGGCTATAGGTCTCTCTGCTGTGCTCGTGGCTGGGCAGCTAGCCAAGCGAACTGGATGCCCCCCATGTTCATGGGCTGCGCCTTCTGCTTTTCTTCTTCCCTCCGCCTTCTCCTGACTGCTCCCCACATTTCCTTTCTTTCCTAATGCTTTTTTGACATATCTTTATTGGACTCCTAATTCTCCACTTTTCCTTTCTCCTTCATGTGTTCTCAATTTTGTACCCCTTCCCTCAAACCTGACCTCTCCCAGGAGAGTTCTGGTGTAAACACTGCTCTGTTGAAAGACCTCAGACTTGGTACAAATTCTGTGTTTGGGGTAAAATCTCTCTAACATTTTGTAGCCTCAGTTTCCTAAATCATAATGCAAGAATAACAGCTCTGCTAATGTTGTAATGTTCCTTCCCAGAGAGTGCAGTGGTGCAGATGCGTGTGTGAGCAGTGCTCAGTAAATTTTGTTTCTTTTCTTGACATTTGTTTGGCAAAGATAAAGTAAGTGGCAATCTTAGCTAGGGCGGGAACCAGTGAAACAGAGACCAAGAGAATCCCATCAGCATCAACATCATGAAAAGTGCACATTTTCATCCAGAACAACTCAGTGTCCCAGCTAAGGATGACTGCATCCCTACACTTAACTCAAGGTGTATGTAGAACTCCAAATGGTTACAGAAGATATAAAGGAGAATATAGTGATACAACCGGCTTCTGCATGATGGCATTTTTCTGGTATGTTTTCCCCTAAATTAATCACACTTGATTTTTACTAAGCATCCTCTCAGGGACTGTTAAAGGAGTATTGATGATGGTTGATGATGGTTTGGAGCAACAGGAGTCAGCAGTTCTAGACTGTAGAGCTGGGTCTACCTCTCACTCCCGTGATGCTAGCTAAGAGGAAATGAAAGTGCTTCTTCAGAAGGCCATGTTGCTTTCATATAAATGGACAACTCATGTCAAGCATCTACTGTCAACCCCAGGGTTTGCTTCCTTCACTGTTGCCAGATTGGAATACCCTAGGATGAATGAATGTTCAGATAGATTTGTAGCAAGTGTGCCTCTCATTAGTACCATGTCATCTGAAGGACTTTTGCAGACTGAGTTCTTTATCAGTTAAGTTTTCAACTGATGAGTAGAATTCAAGGATGAATGGATCATCATATAGACTTAGAATATATATCATATTGGGGGAAGCAGATATGAGTCCCATCTGCTAGCAAGTTCCATAATCTTACACAAAAGAGCAATAGCTTCTCACTTGATCATAATCAAAAAGCCAAGAAGCAAAGGTGATAGGTTCTCTGTGCCACACCCCTCTTCCCTGAAGTGACAGATAAAACTGATCATATAACCCAGAGTCAAATTCATAGACATAGAATACCAGCAGAAGAAATGAACCGAGACAGTTTTCATATCTGTCATATGTCAGTCGTGGGGGTCTAATGGCTCATTTAGTTCTCACAACTTCTGAAAAATGGGTTGTGCCTCAGGTTTACTGAGAGAAAAGTTGAAGCATTTAAAGAGAAATAGCTTAATGTGGCCCTGCCAGATTCATAAGTATCAAATCCTGTGCCCCTAACCCTGTAAAACAGGCATGAGATGATCGAGGCTAACTCTTATTTAGCAAAGAACAAAACTGGAATAGAAGAGACTTTTAAAGTCCAAGCATTTTTTTAAAACAACATACGCTTTTTTAAAGAAAAGAGATATTCGAGTTTATTATGGCAATTACAGTCCCACCAGGTTAAAAGCATTTGAACTGCTGAGAACTTTAAATGTGCAAATTAAACACAGGAGGAAGAGTAAATCCAAGCACCCTAGCTGAAAACACCCCCAGATGCTCACCACTGCCCTCACCCTGCCCCTGTTCCCGTTCCTAGGAGCCTCTCTGCCTGTCAAGAAGATATAAATGAGTAAGTCAGTCCTCTGCAGAATCGCCTTTCCCAACCCCCAGTTTCTGGATTCCATAGGCTGTGTGCTGGCCTCTGGTGAACCAAATAGCAGCTTGAAGCAGGGTCTTGACAGTGATTTAGAGAGAAATGACTACTGCTGTTCATCCCTTGGCAGAGCGCCCTGTGGAATGGAACCAAACAGGCTGCCATGCACAGGCTGCTAACTTGCACATACTTGCTTGTGTGCAGCCTTGTTTCCGTGAGCATCCAATCTTCTGATTAACACAACGAGATGTTGAAGGTCAAGTAACAGCAGCACTGGGGAGGGGGGATCTCTCTGAGAGATCTCCCACGGTCCTGTGAGTGGGGCCATGGTACTTAATGAGCTATCTTTTACACCATGTTGTGATTCCTTTTTCTGGGAAGTTAGCCTTCTGTGGTTTTGTTTGTTTGTTTGTTTGTTTGTTTGTTTGTTCATTTTAAATACCCCTTTTCTTTATGGAGGAAGTTATGACTTTTAAGAGAGGCTATTTTTGAGGTCCCATTACATTTTCCTTCTCATCTTGCTGTAAGTGATAACCAATGTGGTGTTCAGAGAGTATATGGTTCAAGTTCCCAGTGAAGTTCAGGGTTTTGAGTGAACATGGTCTTGTGAGAAGAAAGGGTGAAAGGCATTGATAACCTTTCTTTTCCTTTGACTCTTCACTGTGAATAACCTTCAGAGCTCAGCCTCACTTACATCCCATATTTTTCCAGGCTCCTTTTCTCAAGCAGTCTACTTAGTATACAATTTTTTTTCTTACTCAAACAGAAATTTTAAAATAATTTAGCAGTCTATCTCAAAGTGTATCATTTAAGACCTTATTTTTTTCTTCCTTTAAATTAGCAATTCAAACAACGTTGTTTGAATTACTATAGGTTTGAAAATACTTCACATAAACCTCTCAATCAATATAGGAGGACTGGGCCATCATGACTGCATGAACCCAGATGGCCAATTTCTTGATGTGCGACACTCTTCTTCCCACATCTGCAATGTATTCACCTGCTTTAGTTATGAGCATCCCCGTCTAAGGCTTCTGATGAGGCAGAGCTCTGGATCACACAGAATTCTGTATCAGAGCCTGTATTCTGATAGGCAGTCTCAAAGGCCACTGAGCTTCCCCAAAACCTCTAGGGGAGAAAGCTCTCCATCTTGTGTATACTTCGTACAGTTCTAATGTTCAAGAGACATTTCTTTCAAAGACCTGATGCATACTTTCTTTCCTACTACTCTTAAATCAAATTCAGTTGATGTGAATTCAATTCAATAGATCTTATCAACTAGGTGCAAGGTATTGATTGCCCTGGGAGAAAATGAAAATACAAAAGGTTGTTTAGGATTTTTTTTTCTCCTCTCAAATGTTTTGCAATTGGAGGAAGGATGAGAAGAAAGATAAAAAAAAATATTCTAGTAACCCAATGAGGAATGAGATAAGCTATATAAAAATAGCAAAACAAAAGCAAAGAAATTGAGTTCTTTTAATTCTTCTCCTTTTGAACAGGTAACAATATCAAACTTTTATAAAACAATAAAAATCAATAGAGTAGTCCAGCCAGTTTTAAAAAACTGGATAGAAATTCCATAGACCACAAATGGATCATAAACAAAACCTGGTGATCTATGCTGACCGTACAGCTGCAGGCTCAGAGTCTAGGAGCTTAAGAAGACCGGCAGCATCCTCACCCCCTGAGGACAACCAGAGCTCAGCTTACTTCACAGGAGAGGCAGGATGCTGCTGTCTAGGTGAGGAACTTGATGTCAGAAACTTGGATAGGACTCTGTTAGACAAAAAGGCATTGCTTAGGATGAAGGCATTGTCTGTAGTTACAGGTCTAAGGAAAGCTGGTTGGACAATGTAGGTATTACCATAAACTGAAGCCACATTGTGACTCTAGGGCTGGACTTAAAAATCCCTTATTATGGCACAAATCCCCAAATTCCAGTACAGTATCTGACTCTGGACTGGGAGTTGTGAGGACCACATGGAGATAATCATGAAACTATTAGAACAGGGGAAAGACCATTTTGAGTCTACAATAAAAATTCCAAAGCACACGAAAGAAACACAACACCAAGAACGCCAACAAAATTAATATTTACTCCAGATAAAAGTGTGTGAAGCTGTTTGACAAAGACATCTAAATTGATTTATTCAAGCGTGCAGGTCATTGTAAATTTGCCTACCTGCTAAAATGTGTTTGCGATCCCCACGGAAGTATTTGTGGTGTGCTTTTGTGGTCACTCACAGACAAGGGAAGGGCAGAGAAAAAATATCTGAGCTTGAGTTCCCAGCTAGGGTCGAACAAGGTGACATTGTCTACTTGAGTCAGCTCTCACACTATTAAAGTATGTTTTTTTGTGTTTATCTTAGTGGCACATTTTCCCCATTTATTTCTGTGTTTCTGTCTGAGTGGTTTTGCTGTTTCAAATGGCCCACAAGCATAACAATGAAGTGTTGTCTGTTGTTTCTAAGCTCAGGAAGGTTATAGTGTACCTTCTAGAGGTCACGGTTGTTAGATGAGATTCCTTGAGTCATGGACTGTATGCCATTATGTAGGAGTTCAATGTTAATGAGCCAACAATATCTATTAAATATGGTGTCTTCAAATAGAAATATAAGTCAAACAAGATTTCCTTTTGATAAATTGACTTAAAATGTCATGATCACAGGCTCAAAGACTAAATTCTCCTAGGAGCAATGAATTTGGTATTTGCAAATTCAGTGTTAATGGCAGCTATGTAAGATTTTTACCACCACAAATAGAGCAAATGACTAAGTAACAACTAAGAAAAAATTGCAAGAAAGGTAGAAGTGGAGTAAGACAGGCCAGGAAATGAGAGTATTAGAAATTTACAATAGAGGAATATAGGAATAAGAATTAAAGTCTTCATAGATAGGATAAATTCAAGATCTTAAATAAAAATGAAAATTGATTGTAAAAATTAAAACCTTTACACAAAATGTAATAAATATTACAGAAATTTTATTTTAAAAACACTTTAAGAGATATTTAAAAAGCAAGTAAGTCCCAACATACTTCTAATGGGCATTTCCAAAGAAAATTACAGGGAATGACAAAATATTCCAGACAAAAAAGAGAAAAGTCTTCTGACTGGAAGCACAGCGTGCACTAAGCCGGAGAGACTCTGGAGGACTGTCTACATTTTTAGAATCAAACTAACACAGCCTGACAGCCATAGTCCATGTGAATGTGCTTCCAAAGATGCTGAAGCCCTGGCCATGGAACCTGGCATTGGATGCTACATTACTTGTCAATGAAGACATTTCTAATTCAGTGAATTCAATGACGATAATAAGCCTTAAGATATGCAATAATGGAAATACAATAAATACATAGCTTCCAGAGTAGCAGAGGCAAAACAAAAAAGAAAGAAAGAAAAAAAGAAAAGAAAAGAAAAGAAGGAAAAGAAAAGAAAAGAAGAGAAAAGAAAAGAAGAAAAGAAGAAAAGAAAAGAAAAGAAAAGAAAAGAAAAGAAAAGAAAAGAAAAGAAAAAACGAAAAGAAAAGAAAAGAAAATTCTGCCAATTTAATAGGAGCTAGAACATGGAAAGCATCAGGTGCTAAACAAAAAGCACACACCAAGATCGTGCTTGTTTGAACCGTCCATGATAATACCAAAGTTTACTAAAATACTTCACACCCCTTACACCTGCTAGAATTGCGCATGCTCTCTTTGTTCAGCATCCTTGCTAATGATTTGATGGTATAAGACTTCTGTCCAGTCTCATGGCTGTATCCACTGAAACACACATCCACTTCTCAGCACGGTTTTGTCTGTTTGGCTCATTTGGTTGTAATTTTTATTTTATTTTATTTTATTTTATTTTATTTTATTATTTTATGTGTATGAGTGCTTTGCCTGCAAGTATGTCTGTGCACCTTGTCAGTGCCTGCTGAGGGGAGACACCAGATCCCCTGTAATCTAGAGTTACAGATGGTTGTGGGCCACCACATTGGGTTCTGGGAATTGGACCTAGGTCCTCTGGAAGAGCAGTCAGTGCTCTTACCTTCTGAGCCATCTCTCCAGCCTGTTCCTGGTCATTTTTGCTTGGTACCTTTGGTTATATTCCTGACTTGCTTTCTTCCTCCTCTGTTCCTAATCTGCTTTTGGTGGGATGCACTGGGAAATGTCCTCTTTCTCTAGTTTTTCAAACTATTTGAAAAATGGCTGGGGTTGTCTGTCACCTCAGGCTTCGCACGCCTGGCTTGTAAAAGCACAAGCTACTCGTTGGATCTGTTTAAAGGATAGGGAGGAACGCGGGGTAAGTGAGAGAAAGAGGTAGGCAGCCACACTGATTCAACTACCCAGTTCCTTGTTTTTCTCCTCTGTGTGATAGACTCATGGCTTTTTAAGAATTGCATCAACCAGGGAGCATTTGTGCAGCTCAATCCAAAGGATGGACCCAACGACTGCGGCTGCCAGGGATACATCCCACAATCAGTCACCAAACATAGACACTATAGCATATGCCAGCAAGATGGTGCTGAAAGGGCCCGGATATAGCGGTCTCGGGGGAAAATATACCAATGCCTGGCAAACATGGAGGTGGAAGCTCACGGTCAGCTATTAGATGGAACACAGGGTTCCCAAGGAAGAAGGAGCTAGAGAAAGTACCCAAAGAGCTGAAGGGGTCTTCAACCCTATAGGTGGAAGAATAACCATGAACTAACTAGTACCCCCTGGGCTCGTGTCTCTAGCTGCATATATAGAAGAGGATGGCCTAGTTGGCCATCAATGGGAAGAGAGGCCCCTTGGTTATGCAGTCTTTATATGCCCCAATACAGGAGAACGCCGGGGCCAAGGGGTGGGAGAGGGTGGGTAGGGGAGCAGGACCGGGAGGGGGGAGAATATAGGGAACTTTCTGGATAACACTTGAAATGTAAATGAAGAAAATATCTAATAAAAGTTGAAAAAAAAAAAGAATTGCATCAACCTACAGGTGTAGAGACTTCGGGCAGCACCCAGCTCATGATGCCACTCCATGCCCATCCACCCCTGCTGCTTCCCTTGCTTCTCAAAAGTCTTTTGTCCCCTCATTTGTCTGAGTCCTTTCCAATACAGCAGTTTGAAGAGGGTGACATTTCCCCACAGCAATCTTGATCTCTGCCTGTGTCCTCTCTCTTGCAACCACTAACCATGTTCCTTTACTGACTTCTGTTTTGTTCATATGATCACTGAGTGAAGCTCTTTCAGAAGTCTGCTGTCTTGGTCTTTGCAAGTGGCAGCCTTTGGCTTGTAGAAACCAAGCTTTCACCTTTTGACTGTCGGGAACTTTTCTTTTTTTCTTTTATCTACGATTCATTTATCTACTTTTTTTTTTAATTTTCAAAGTTCTCACGCACAGCACTTTGATTGTCTCTCATGGTGTTGTGAGGAATATTGATGCTGTCATTCAATTTCATATAGTCTTAAATTCTCTATTTTCTCCAGGGTATAGATTATTTACAAGCCTGTTCTGTAACTTCTAAATATATGAGATTTTAACATTTACTAACCTCTAACAATGACATCACTATTTTAAATAATCTTTTCATGCTATTTCTAAACTAAATTGATAAGATTGTGCTATATGTTCTAGTGCCTGTGTATGCCTGGGAAGAACATGCATTTCCTGATGTAGAGGGAGGAGTAACTTCAACACATGAGTTTATCAAACATTGTGATGGGGTGGGAGAGAAGGTCCTCAGTAAAGTGTTTGTCACATAAGCATAAAGACCCAAGTTCAATCTCCAGCCCCCAATAAAGTAAGATGTGGTGATGGGCGCTTCTAAACCCTAGCAGTGGAGACAGAGAGAGGGGCTCTAGAGTGGCTGATCAGCTAGTCTTGACAAATACTTGAGCTACAGATTTAGTGAAAGACCCTGTCTCAAAAAATAAGGCAGAGATCAACTGAAGAAGATACTAATCATTGACCCCTGGTCTCTGCGTGTGCATCTACAACTGAAAATGTATATACACGTGCATATACCACACCTATGCACCCAATAAAAATAATAGATCTTTTGGATGTGATCTGAGCTTCGGTTTCTTCAGGGATGTTTAAGTTACTCAAGAGGATAACTTTTAAACTCTTTCATATGGGTGAATTTGCTAAATTCATGATAGTCTACATAGACTGTTTTATATCCAAATTATTAAATAGATAAATGATAAAGTTTTTTTTTCCTTTTTTGTTTGATTCTTGACAGTCTCACCTTGTATACCCCAGTATAACCTTGAACTCACACCTAACTTAAAACACATTCTGTCTTCCTAAGGACCTGAACCTTTGCCTATACTTTAGAAACTACCTCCATCATCTTTCTCAGTAGCTGTAACACTTTGCCCTAAAGTCTGTGTTATCTGATGTGGATATGGCTGTTTAGCTTTCATTAGATTAGATTACCCAGTTACATCATTTCTGTTCTTTCACTTCCAACCTCCCTCTACAGCTGCTCTAAGCATCTGATAGGAAAGCTGCTGCGCAGATTTACCCGGAGGATATTTGCTTCCTTGTGTTTGGTAATTATTGGAAGATTTATTTCAACCAACTTTTATCTTTTATCATTTGTCCATTTTTCATTTCCTTCCATGCTTTTTTTGTACTTTAGAAGCTCTTTTAACCTTTTTGTATTTCTTCCTCTTCTGATAGAAAAATTGTGTGTGTGTGTGTGTGTGTGTGTGTGTGTGTGTATAAATCTTTTATATAGAGAAATATATCTATTTCTACTTTCTAAGTAGCTACCCTAAATTTAGCATGTATAGAGAATACGGTTAAGTAGTCTATTTCCTGCCTATTAAATGATTATCTTTTCCCAGAATATTTTAACTTTTACTCTCTTTTTGTGATATTGCTGTTAGTGTGTGTCTCTATCTTTATTAGAATTAGACCCTCCAGTTAGATGGTTTGTCCACTAAAAGTTTAACGCTGTCATCAGCTCATGTTTACTTCCTCCAGATTAGAGACGTTTTGCAGTCAAGGTTTATTTAGATGTACGTCAAGATATTTTACTTTTCTTGATCCTATTCTTTCTTAGTTCATAACTCTTCCCAAATCATCAGTAGTGTGTGTGTGTGTGTGTGTGTGTGTGTGTGTGTGGTGGAGGCAAGCTCCTGTGCACACACATGGAGGCCAGAGGAGAATAGCCAGTGTCCAAATACATCATCTGCACTTCATTCCTTTGAGACAGGCCTCCCTGTTGATCTGGAACAAGGATGGCAACTAGCAAATCCTCAGCAACCCTCCTGTCCCTGCTCTCAGTATCTCTGAAGACCAGACACGCCCTGGCTCTGTACCCAAATGCTGAGAATAAGACTCAGGTCATCATTCCTGCACAATGAACATCCTTACCTACTGAGCCATTTCTCCAGCCTTTAAAAGAGTTGTTGTTGTTGTTTTTCTGCTCATGTATCTATATTTAAGAATTTCTTTTAACGACAGTTTATTGGTAGTAATTGTTCTAGGTATTAGTGGGGGAGGTTGATTTTGCATACAATAATGGTGAATTTTCTTTTTCCTTAAAGTTTTGCCATAGAATTAAATCTATGTTAACATTTACATTTGCCCAGTGCTATAAAGATGTTTGTCCACTGGTTTCCACTTTCAACTTGCTGTTGGGAAATTGGTCCTTATTCTGCTTTTCCTTTATTTTTCTTCTTTGTTTCTTTTACTCCTCATTGGCAACTTGTAGTGAACTTTGATCTATGTAGAATTGGGTTATTTATTTATTTGATTTGAGTAACAATGCTAATACTGAAATTTTCTGTTTTTAGTATTTCCAAAAAGTATTGGCAGGAATCATTCTTTCCACATAACCCACATTTCCAGCTCTGTTCATATTTTTTTATAACTTCATTTCTCTGTCTTGAAGTTTATGTGACTTTTTAGATACTTTCTTCCATTAAACAATTTGTCTTATGTTTCTATTTGTTGTACTACCTACTGATATTTTTAAAACATTTGTTTAATTTTCATAAACTAAGTTCTGCTTGACCCTTTCATTGCTATTACTAATCCAAAACCATTTTGAAGTAAATCATCAATTCCCACAATGAATTAATTATGTTGCAAACGCTTGAGAATGCTGCTGTTAAGAACTTTGAAGGACAACTGGTCAGAAGCAATAGACAAGCTCGTTTCACACTGCTCAGGATAATAACCCATCAAAAGCTCATTGTAATTACATATATGTGTGTGTGTGTGTGTGTGTGTGTGTGTGTGTAATCTTAACTTTGTAAACCAAATAGTAATAGATGTAAAGTCAGAGTTTAAGCCTGAAAAATAATAGCAGATGACTTCAATTACAGGAAAAAAAATAAACAGAAAAAATATATAAATTAAATGGTATCATATATCAATCAACTACTAAATAATGAATAAAAAGTAAAACATTTAAAATATGAAATCATTGCTAAAATAGATTTAATAGAGATCTGTAGAAAATTTTATCCAAGCATTGTAAAACATACATTTTTCTCAGCATTCCACTGAATTTTCTCTAAAATACTTCATATATTAGGACATAAAGCAAGTGTTAAGAGCTATATATTGAAATGATTCCTCCTATTCTGTCTTATAACAATGACTAAAATCACACACCAATAAAAAAGACTATATAGAACATTTATGAACTCACAAATATTAAATGAGTTACATCTGAATGATGAATGGGTTATCCAAAGATTAATAAATAAACCAATAACACCCGAGAAATGAATGAAAATATAATATACCCAAACCTATGAGATACAATGAAACCAGCCCTAAGAAAGTTTAAAAGTCTAGTGCCTACAAGAAAAAAAATCACAAATATTCCTAATAAATAACTTAATGATATACTATAGGGCCTTGGACAAATGGGAACAGAGTTGACCAAAAATCAATAAATTGAAGGAAATAATTAAAAACAGAATAAATTAAAGTAGTGGGAAAAATAAAAAGAATCCACTGATTGAAGAAAGAGTTGATTCTTTGAAAATATAAATGAGGTTGACAAACTCTTATCCAAACCAACCAAACATAAAAGCGTAATGAGAGATGAAAGGGGAGTTAACATGAGGCTACTCAGGGAACTCAGAAACTCAGAAGATCAGACCTTAAAAACACATAGTCTACTCAAAATGTAGAACCTAACAGAAACAGATTGGTGTCTAGGTATGTGTGGCATACAAAAGTTAAGTCGAGATGAGATAAATAGTCTTATCCAGCCTCTAACAAACACAAAGAATATAACAGTAATGGTTACTTAAGAAGAAGAAGAAAGAAAAAAAAAAAAAAACAGCTCTTGGCCAACAAGAATTTCAAGACAATATGAATTCACTGTTAAATTCTATCAGACTCTAAGAAAAAACAGATGTTTCTCACACCATTTTATACAATAAAGGAAGGAATTATACCAAACTCTCTTTACAAACTGAAAACCAGATAAAGACACAACCAAAAAAGAAAATTCTAAACCAATCTCCCTGATGAACGTAGATGAGAGAATTCTTAACAAAGTACTTGCTAATAAAATTTTTTAAAAATTAAAAATAATTCATTTTGATCCAATAGGCTTTATTCCACAGATTCAAGGATGGTTCAATATGCCTAAGTCAATAAATGATATAAATGGACTCGGACAGAAATCCCATAGTCATTCTGCATCAAATGCCCTACCACTGAGCTAAATCCTATCTCAACCCTGTCAGAATGGATTTCATAGAGAAAACAAATGGTAACAAATTCTGGAAAGAGCATGGGGAAGTGGAACCCATTCAGTGTTGGTAGAGTGTAAGCATCTGTAGCCATTGTGGAAATTACTGTGAATGTTTCTCAAAATGCTAAGAATAGATCTTCCATGTGACCCTGCTATACCACAACTGGGCATCTACCCTTGCTCATCTATGTTTATTGCTGATCTATTCATAGCAGTAAGGAATTAGAATAAGCCTAGATGCTGATGAAAGAATAACGAACATGCAGTCCATGTATGGGTGGAATCTTATTGTGCTGCAAAGAAAACACAACTATGCTGCTTTCAGGAAAGTGAGTAGAACTGAAAACGTTAAGTGGGGTAGCTCAGGCTCAGAAAGATGAACACTGCCTGCTTCCTCTCATATACAGATCTCAGATTCTAGTTTTTGTACATGCATAGCTCCACGAGAAGATTACCTTCAACAGGAAACTACCCCCTAAATCTCAGTGAATGTCAGCTGTGCTATATTGAAGACTTACAAAGTCATGACTGGACTCTAGCATCTGAAACATACTATAGCTGCACCTCCTCTTCTACTTAGTGATGTTGCAGGAAACACTGAGGCATCATGGTTTGTACATTTCTATACATTTCATTATTTCCATTCAGCTTTGCATAGGTATTGTTATATAAACTAAGATCTTCTAATGAAGATCATATATGAAATGAAAAGATACTGTAAAGGACACATCTATCTCTACCCTTCACTCATGCCAAGCTGAGACAGACAAATATCCTTTCTCTTTCACTATGTAGTTGAGAATTGGTTTCATTAGCTGGCTTGTATCTGTGGGGGGTGTGTGTGTGTGTGTGTGTGTGTGAGAGAGAGAGAGAGAGAGAGAGAGAGAGAGAGAGAGAGATATGCATTGTTACCACCTAATGGCATAGCTGATCTTAAATTTCACCTTCATGTTAACAAACACAGAATGATTCTGTCAGCCATTTTATTGTCTTTCAGGATTTTGTTCATAGGACATCCAACCCCTATTGACAACTCCCCTAAGTCCTGGCAGCCTCTGACCTTTGCACTGAATTCATAGTTTAAGTTCATCCTTTAAGAGGAGCTAAGTGTCTTTCTCTTCCCTAGCTTACCATTCGCTAGAAGTTCTGCTTTTGGACTCTGCGCTATGAGATCCTTATTCTTTTCTATAACCCATAGTCCATAGACATGACCCCTGTTCCCTAAGTCTACAGGATATGAAAGGACAGAGGTCTAAACCTTCAGAAACCAGCAGTTCCATTGAAATGAATCTCCTTCAACTTCCTGCCATCATTTGTATATTTAACAGGGTTTTTTTTTTAAACTTCAGTCTACTATTTTTAGGTTGCATATAGTCAGAAGCCTCTTTGGAGTTACTAGTCCAACACTCTGACACAAATGAAGTCCCTTGCTTTGTTAACTAGTATTTATTTTGAACCAAGATTGTAGATTCTAGAAAAACCTTGGGATATGGCATTGTCTTTTGTGGTTTCATTATTTTGGGAGAGACAGAAAGCCCAATGGGCCTGCTAAGTGAATGATAGGATACAAAGTATGTGCTACAGGACCTCTTCCATGGCCTGCCATCATGGAGTTGTCAGAGAAGACTGAATAGTGACAGCTTCACACTGAAGGACTCAAGTGGCAAAGACATCTTGGATCATGTCTGCCTGATAAACAAAGCATCAAGGGAAAGGCAAATGCTCCAGTGTAAAGTGTTAGCTGGCTGGTGACAAGAAGGGAGAAAAGTAGAAAAGAAGGAAACATAGGTCTGTTCCATACAGAAACTTCTTGAGCTGTTTGCTGCCTTGGATACCATGTAAGAAAGGAGAAAACAGAGAGACAGCTCAAGTCTTAGGCTCTGGAAATAACATGGATGACGTACGGAATAAGAGAGTCTGAACTTCCTTTTCCTTTACTACCAGGTCCAGATGCAGCCTGATGAGGAGTTGAATAAAAGGGGTAGTTGTTTATACTCTAAAATGACCTGCCAATTATGAGGTTGTCTTCTACCTTGCCTGTAATTCTATGGCTAAAATGAAAGCTGTGTGTGACATTATTCGTCTTATCTTTTGTCTTCCTAGTTGTGATGATTTGTATATGTCTGGCCCAGGGACTGGCACTATTAGGACGTGTGGCCCTGTTGGAGTAGGCCTTGTTAGAGTAGATGTGTCACTGTGGGCATGGGCTTGAAGATCCTCATCCTAGCTGCCTGGAAGCCAGTCTTCTAGCAGCCTTCAGATGAAGATGTAGAACTCTCAGCTCCTCCGGCCCCACATCTGGTTGGATGCTACCATGCTCCCACCTTGATGATAATGAATTAAACCTCTGAACCCATAAGCCAGCCCCAATTAAATGTTGTCCTTTATAAGAGTTGCCCTCATCATGATGTCTGTTCAAGGCATTAAAACCCAAACTAAGACACTACTTTAATCTGTAAACCTCATGAAGACAAGGACTGGTTACTATACCCTGGCACTTTTAGTGCTTACTAAACGTCTCTGTGGGGTTTGAACATATGCAAACTATTAATAGTTGATGAGCGTGATTAAGCAGAAAGCCTGACTATGGCAAACCTCACTCCAGATATGATTAATCAGCTTGCTTTCTTCTTTACCTTTTCCCAAACACAGCCTAAAGAAGGAAATAGTTCTTTCATAGGGAGAGCAGAGAAAATGAACCATGGAGCAGAAGGCTCCAAGATGAGCTAGCCCTTAAGGCGTGTGCCTTGAGCTTCAAAGGACAACCTAGAAACGCCGGGGTTTCGGTGTTAGGAAATACAGTTTTCTGATTCTACTTAGTTTCTTAAAACATGTCCATGCTCCAAGATCAACAAACTGAGAAGCATGAACACACAGGAACAGCACTGAGTGTTGTCATCCATTAAACTTACAACCCAGTCAATTTGGCACTTAGTGGTGTTTGATTGTATTCATATGTTCAGACATCCATATATGTCACTTTAATTAGATGTGTATTTAAACAACAAAATAAAGTCATCTTAGAGGCAGCAAGGTACAGGTTCTCAATTTTCACTTGGAAAGTATTGTCTCATGTCTACAATGGTGATTCTAGAAACTTCTGCTCCAAAATTATTTTATGTGCCATGTGCCATTAACCTTACATGCTTGTGTTTGCAGTGGGAATCCTGACCTACTTGAGAGTTAGAGATTAGGGAAGGAAAGTGCCTTGCAGCTTTCTTTGACTTGGTTGACGGCAACCCAAGTTAGCCTCATCCCAATGTCTGTAAGAAAAATTCAGCTAATCTCTACTGGTATCTTGTAACCATCTGAGAGTCCTCTGTTTCTTCCCTTTGGAAAATACAACACAATCAAGTGTTCCCAACTCTTATACACAGGACTCATGTCAGTGATCAGTCAACATAGACCCTAGATGAGAAGAGACTCTTTCCCATTCTTGGGTTAAAGAATCAATATCTTTCTTTATGGTCTTTCAGCCTTCTCACAACAAAGGAGAGCCTCCAGTCCTAGCGTTCTTCTTCAGTAAATTGATCCAGCTGTAACAGTGATTCACAGCCTTATGTTAAGTTTGAGAAAACTTACCCAGGTTAACACAAAATCAGATGCTCACAAATGTTACCAAAGGAGTGCCCAGTGGCATTTCAAGTCATTTCATGATGGTACATCACATGTTTCATACCTAATAAAAAAAACCAGAGATAGATAGATAGATAGATAGATAGATAGATAGATAGATAGATACCATACCAGGAAAACAGGATTCAGAGAGAGCCAAAATGAAGTAAATCCTGCAGGCACAGTCAGGTAGCTTGTTGATGGTTGGGAAGGAGGGAAGGTGTTGGGAAGCAGCAGGGTGGGGATGGGGGGGTCTTCTCCAACTTGTTTACATGGCATTTATCCTTGTTTTATTTAGTTTTGTCTTTATTTCGCATGATTTCATTTATTTGTTCCTTTCTAAGTCCACAACTTTGTATTTTAAAAGTAACAACAGAGAAAAGAAGATAAATTAAACTTTAGTTATCTGCTCCCAGCCTCTGTCTTTGGACTAAGAGTAACCAAGTCTTTTCCTCTTTTATTTTAAACGGCTAGCTTAAGAAAAGTTGTTCCAAAGCAGCTCTAGTCCTTATGTTTGCCCCTTTGTCATCCATCTAGCTCACCCCATCCCACTTTGCAAATAAACATGAAGAACATCAGCCACTAACGTATTTGTGAGCAAACCTGTCTCCTTGTGCTGACTTTCTACAACCTGCCTCTCCACCACAGCTATTTTGTTTAATGCAGCCTGAGAACATCACATTGTGTAGCTGTGTGCTTATAAAATGAAATAGTGTGCCCTATTACAAAATGTCTTACAAATTACCTCGCCAAAAAATGCTAATTTTTTTGGGATGGAGTGGGGAACATTTATTTCAGACTGTAGTAAAAAATAATAAAAAGTCAGAAATGCTGATTTAAGAAAAGATACTGCTAAATTGGAGCAGATTCAAAGAAAGGAACTAAAAATAATAAAAAAGCCTCAAGGAACGAATATTTTCAAAATTGAGAGAATTTAAGAGTCTAACATGACAAACTATAACCAGTCCTACAAATACCTCTAGGGAATTGGATTCCAAACGTCTGCATTGTTCAAAGAAGAAAAAACAAAGGCACTGAAATAAAAACTATCCAAATGAGAGGGAAAGTGAACTTTTAAAACTAAATGTTTTCAATAGTTTTACTTAGGTCAGCTCATAGAGGCCTGAAGACATTAAAAATCTAGCCAGGCCAACCATTTGTTTCCAGATAACACAGGGTAACAGAGCAAGTGGGTGGGACTGCCGAGTATCCGTGCCCATGTTCTGCATGTCCAGTGTGTGCACACACTTGTGCAAGCATTCAAGCTACTCGATAGACCGTGGCTGGCATCTGTGAGACTGAGCACAGCAGGGTACACCCAAAGCTAGTTTAGAGTACTGCGTTACTTTTCATAATTGCAAGATTGCAAGGATATTTAGCTGAGCACGGACCTGAGTCATAGATAGGCAATAAAACGGTCAATGATTCATTTCTCAAGAGCACTCCCTGCCCTTGAGTCTGCCATTCCCTAAAAGTGTTGAAAGTGGAGGGAGAAGTGAAAAAGGCATCCATAAACCTTTTGTACCAGAACAAAAACAAGTGCCTTCGAAACATTATCTGATATATAAAAACATGGTGTCCCAAACCTTTCATGCTGACTTAGAAAACAGACAGCCTGTTGGCTGTTGACAGCGGAGGGAAAGAGTCACAAATGATCTTTGCCTCCTGTGACACCCCCCCCCAACACAACCCTGTCTTCTGTTCTTTGCACCCATAGTGAAATGTTAGAAATTTAAGTATTGTGCTCTTGAAATATAATAGAATTGTATCCGTACAGACTGTCTAGACAGGGCAGAGACTGCATCTGTTTAATTTCATGTTACATTGCAGGGAACAGACTTGCACAAATAAATCCTCTTGATGATGATATTGATGTTAGTATAAGCAGGTGGCCAAAATTGGGGTGAGAAAGCTGGTTACCTCAACATTAGCATTTTATGATGCATGCATGTAACACTTAAGTGTTTAATAAAATTTATAAATGGCTGGGTATTTTTTAAATAATAAATGATTTCAGCACATTTTATGTTTCTCAATATTGGCCTATTAAATTTGTTTACATGGGAGAAGAAATATCAATCTGCCTGTTCAGAAAGTAGGCAAGACTCCCTATTCAACTTTCCTAGGGTCTAAAGTGTGTTAGCATTCTTATGGCTTTACTTTCTTAAAAGGGGGGAATTATAAACTTTCTGTCAATAAGGGAACCGAGATTTAAATATCTGAAAATTTTTAAGAAATAAGATAGGAGTCTCTGTGATTAAAAAGGATGGCTTCTTCCATTTTTTTCAATATGTTTTTATCCGTCAACAAATAGTCCTGTGCCCCTGTCCTTGTAGAGAGTAGATTTTAGTAGATGGAAATAGAGAAGGAAAAACCAAGCAAAACAAGTGAACCAAATGCAAATGGTATAGTCAAAGAGGACTGCATGGGGTAGAAGGCCAAAAAAAAAAAAAAAAAAAAAAAAAAAAAAAAAAAAAAAAAAAAAAAAAAAAAAAAAAAAAAAAAAACAAAACCCAGCAGGAGCAGGGAGGAGTCAGGAGGGGAGGGGGAGTGGGAGAGGGGTGTAATTTTATGTAGAGTGGGCAGAATGGGCCTCATTGAGAAGTAGGTGGTATTTGAGCTAAAACATGTTAAGGTGAAGTCCTTACAATATAGACAAAAGGAATTGTAAATGGTGGAAGCACCATATGTGTCCTGAAGTAAGAGGAATCCAGAGGGAGCCAGATCCAAGAGAGCAAGAGCTGCAGGAATTCTCAGAACTAAGAGACAGAGGAGAGCTTTCCTCCTGAGACAAAGCGGTGACTTTTGATCTGAGTAGGGAACCAGCTCCTGAGCTGGAGCAGAGAGGTAGTATGATCTATCCGCTTAATGCTTAAATAAGATTATTCTGTTTCACTGACCAAAGTGTCCAGAAAAGCAGAGAAAAGGGGAAATCTATTGCAAGATTCACATGAGACATGATGGCTCAGCCTCAGTTATAGACAGATTCGGGACACCTCTGAGCTACAACCAATACTTTAGTTTTCACATGAGGACTACCACTGCAGTAGCATCAACATCCATCACTGAGAACTTTCTAAGGTGCAAATTCCCACACCGCACTGGAGATCTACTGAGTCAGAAACTCTGGAGGGAGGTGCTTTCGCCATTTTGTTTAATAAGCCTTCCCAGTGACCTTAATACATGCTTAAGCTTGAGAGCCATAGTTTTTAAGTTATTTGGGACCTGGGAAGGATGGCATTGGATGGAGAAGGCTGTGGTGGCAGAGGATCAGATTTAGTGTGGCTCTAGAACTGTTACAGGCTTAGATCAGAACACAGTGAGTTTGTGATGTCTTAGATACGCACGTGATAATAAGCCGTTGTATGCATGTGGAATCAAAGAGAAGGGGCCCACTTTGGAGATGGGAACTAAACATGGTTTATCCTGCTAAGAGCTAAGAATCACGGTGGACTGGATCATGTCGATGGATACTCACCAGTTAGTTATTTCATCCTAACTTTCAGTACAGAAAACAGAAAGCCAAGTAATTAAAAGGCCAAAGTGCATGGCAGAGGAGAGCAGCTTCTACGTCGCACACTGAGGTAGTGAGTGCTTCAGAGCGTATCACAGGTCCTCCACCAAGTCATTTGTAGAGGAATCTTTGGTGGCCATCTTCTCCTTCTTTAGCATCAGTAATGTGAGAGTTCCTAATATTTGAAGGAGAAAAGATAGAACTGATATGTTTTCTACAGTTGTCAAGGAGCTGATAGATGTTTCTATCCCTCTCTTTAAGAGGTGATCCTGTAGCGGGGGATATAGTATGCACCTCACTCAACAGTTCTAATTCGGTTTTCCTTCACTGAAGCTTTAGTGGAGGATAAGCGATCAGGACCACATGGGGTTCAGAAGAACAGTATTAACCAAAGGAGATGCAATGAGGTGAGAGATGTTTATCAGTGACTATGGCACATGAGCATGGGGATGTAATTTTCAGGTTTTTCATGATCGCATCAAGCTTAAAATAAAAGTATAGTGCTAGGGGCCAGAGAGATGGCTCAGCAGTTAAGAGCACTGTCTCTTCTTCCAGAGGATCAGGGTTTGATTCCCAGAACTCACATGGTGGTTCTTAACTGTGCGTAACTATAGTTCCAGGGGATCTGATGCTCTCTTCTGGACTCCACGGGTACCAGGTATGAATGTGTTGGACATACATGTGGGCAAAACATCTATACACATAAAATAAAAGTTCTTAAAAAAAACAGTGACAGGATATTTATACTATTGCATTCAATATAATAAGTTAAATGAATAAGCCAACCACTAAGTAGTTAAGAGCAGAGTTAAAGCAGATGAATGGCCACCAGGAAGTGAATGCCTTCTTTTAAAAAAAAAGTGAAAATAAAAGCCAGGCATGGTTATGCACACCTGTATTCCCAGAACAAGGGTGATGGCGGCAGGAAGATCTATCCCAGAAACTTAGAATACCCAAGATACAATTTGCAAAACACATGAAACTCAAGAAGAAGGAAGACCAAAGTGTGGATACTTCGCCCCTCTTTAGACTGGGGAACAAAATACCCATGTAAGGAGTTACAGAGACAAAGTTTGGAGATGAGACAGAAGGAATGACCATGCAGAGACTGCCACCATCTGGGGATTCATACCATAATCAACCACCAAACGCAGACATAATTGCATATGCCAGCAAGATTTTACCGACAGGACCCTGATATAGCTGACTCTTGTGAGGCTATGCCAGTGCCTGGCAAATACAGAAGTGGAGGCTCAGAGTCACCTATTGAATGGAACATATGGCCCCCAATGGAGGAGCTAGAGAAAGTACACAAGGAGCTGAATGGGGTCTGTAACTCTACAGGAGGAACAGCAATATGAACTAACCAGTACCCCCTGAGCTTGTGTCTCTAGATGCATATGTAGCAGAAGATGGCCTAATTGGCCATCATTGGGAGGAGAGGCCCTTGGTCTTGCAATGATTATATGATATGCCCCAGTACAGGGGAATACCAGGGCCAGGAAGCAGGAGTAGGTGGGTTGGAGAGCAGGGTGGGAGATGGTATAAGGGACTTTTGGGATAGCATTTGAATTGTAAATGAAGAAAATATCTAATTAAAAAATTGAAAAAAAGAGAAAAAAAGCCAGGCATGGTGATACACACCTGTGTTCTCAGCACTTGGGAGGTGCGGCAGGAAGATCTAGAGTTCAAGGGCATCCTCAGTAACAAATAATAAATTTGAGGCCAGCTAGGACTACATGATACCCTGTCAAAAATTTGGTGGTTAAATAAATAAATTGAAAATTAAAAAGTAATATTTCTTCTGATCCCATCTCTGTATTTTTAAAAAATCCATTTTAAGGCCATTCGTATGTGTCACCTTAGCTGCTGAGATATAATCAGTGAGTTAGCTCTGAAAGGCTTGACCCTCTTCTGTCCTACGATGTAACCTGATCCATGAATCAATATCAGAGGACATCTGGGATCCATCGTATCTTTCTCACAGACTAGTTGATTAACTAGAGAATGTTTTGAATTGGCTCCATATATGGCAGAACCCCACAGACTGTATGAATTATTATTGGGAGCAAATAAAAGGTCAGATTGTATTTTTGTATTCTTAAAGAACACAGCTCTGACATTGTTAGGATTAAGTGCTTAAACACTGGAGAGAAAAGGCTATTGTAATAAATGACTAAACTACAGTCATTTGCAGGATCACCTATTAACAAAATTTAATAATATTTTCGTAGATGCAGGAAGTTGCTAGTCCAGTAACCTGATGCAGTCCATTATACAGGTGTGTTAAGATTTCAGGCTGCTATTTTTGGGGATGGATCCATCCCCAAATCAGCCACCAAATGCAGACACTATTGCATATGCCAGCAAGATTTTGCTGAAAGGGCCCTGATATAGCTGTCTTGTGTGAGGCTATGCCAGTGCCTTGCAAACACAGAAGTGGACGCTCACAGTCAGCTATTGGATGGAACACAGGGTTCCCAAAGGAGGAGCTAGAGAAAGTTCCCAAGGAGCTGAAGAGGTCTGCAACCCTATAGGTTGAACAACAATATGAACTAACCAATACCCCCCGAGCTCATGTCTCTAGCTGCATAAGTAGCAGAAGATGGCCTAGTTGGCCATCATTGGGAAGAGAGGCCCCTTGGTCTTGCAAACTGTATATGCCCCAGTACAGGGGAAAGCCAGGGCTAAGAAGTGGGAGTGGGTGGGTAGGGGAGCAGGGTGGGGGCTGGAGGAGGGTATAGGGGACATTTAGGATAGCATTTGAAATGTAAATGAAGAAAATATCTAATAAAAAATGACAAAAGAAAAGAAAAGGAAAAAAAAAGATTTTAGGCTGCAATAAAATGTTCTTCTTTCTCTGTTTCTTTCCCTTGTTTCATTTCTACATGATGGTACTTGTGGAGCCAGAGCAGAACCGGAAGATCAGGGTTTGTTATCTGCTGCGTCCTTCCCGCACTGTGTTTTGTCAGTTTAGGGGTTTGTTTTGTTTTGTTTTTGGAGGGGGGGGGGATTGGTTGGTTGGTTTGTTTGTTTGTCTTTTGGTAAAGAGTAGGATGCGTTTGGTACAGTCACTTACTTTTCTGTGGTTTTTGTCTTCCATGCAGAAATATATAAATCATCATTTGTTTTTGCTTTTATTTTAAATATCTCATTGAAAGACTATTAGTTTTACCTTTAATGTTTTCTGAGAGCTATATAGGTCTGTATCTTCTGCATTCCTTATATCCAAAGTTAAATGACCTTCTGGCTGGAACTGTGGCTTGTGCTAAAGAGTATCCCCCCCCCCCCCGAAAGCTGGTATCTCAAAGGTGACATCCAAGAAAAGGTCACAAATGGTACAGTACAATTAGGACATATGTTTCTGAATCTGACGTGGAAGCAGCTCGGGAAATATACTTGTTAAAGCACTCAATTATAATTCAAAACTAAATCTCTGTAGATGATAGCTCTCTACAGTATAACAGTTATTATTATTACTATGTTGCTATTGTTGATGATTACGATGACGACTATGATGATAATGATATTTATTAGAATACTTTTAGGATAAGAGTCTATAGGGACTTTCTCTATAGACTATAGAAAGTCTATAGGACTTTCTTTTACTTTTTCCTCTGGCCGGGGGTGGGGGTGGGGTCAATGAATGTCCTAAATGAGAAGTTTTTGCATTGATTTATTTTGGTCTTTTTGTTTGTTTGTTTGGGGTTTTTTTTTTTTTTTGGTTTGGTTTGGTTGTTTGCTTGTTTGTTTTGGTTCAAAGAAAGAGTCTTTTGCCAATCCCTCTTCCCTTAATTATTAAATATGTGTACTTCATCAGAAATTTGATTCATGCTTCTGAGTCATTTACACTGAAATCGTCAACATGTTATTTTGTAAGAGCTACTAGATGTCTAAGGAGCTTTTTGGACCTGGTTTACAATGCCAAGGACAGATAAACCCAAATATTCGAAGACTCAAGTTCAGTTTCCAGCTCTGAACTCCAGGTCAAGTTTTCACTATGATTTCACAAAATACATCCTCACAACTCTACAAACTTTGTGATAAAAGTGTGTTGAAGTATCCATGTGCATTATTACTCTCAGGGGCGCATTTACAGCTGTAGAAAGAATCATAAAATGTATCGGGGGTATTCTTGGAACCATAGCATGCAGGTGAATATCTGTTTGTATCTTGATTCTCCGTAGTATGTCTGAATATGTACACTAGTTTTATCACAGAAAACATTTAAACTTTGATTGAACTTGATTTAACTTGTTTTTCACTAATATTTCTTTCTACCACTTTGAGTCTTAAACATTTTAGGAAACAAATGAACATAGTTTGTTCAGCAGAAGGAACTGAAGAATCTCCAGGAGTTTCATGTCTTTACTGAGATGATGTACCACTTAAAACATTGTATGAATGTAATTGATAGTATTTTTTTGGAATTGGAAAAAATGCAGAAAATTACCTCTGGATCATACTAGAACATCTCTTAATTATTTGTAAATCTTCTCAACTGGCAAAGATGATTAACTGTGACATTACAATTCCCTTCTAAGCTCATTAACTTGTGTTCATAGGATAGACGCAAAGGCAGTTAGGAGAGGCGTTTGGGACCATTTGAAGCATTTCCCTCAATGTTCCGAGTCAGTGAGGGCTTCAGTATTTCTGCCCTGCAGCATAAGCAAGTGAACGCCGAGGTAACAGGTGTCCTAGAAAATACTTGATTTAAATGTTATTAATTAGAACATCAGTTTAGGTAAGTTTTCTTATTAATGGCCCCAAAGGAACTTGTGGACCATGTAGAGCTGGTTTATTCAACCTGTTGACATAAAAAAGTAGCAGCTTGAGAGAAACTCTAAGATGCATAACAGGGAGACTTAAAGAAGCAAACTTGAGGAGCTTAAATGGAAGTTAATATTAAGGTTCTTTTAGGGAAAAGCTAGCAAGTGAGGTCTAAGGAAACATTGGCAGAATTTCTAAAGTAGGCAAAAGGTAATGTTACCTTAGACCATAGGTCTGCAATGAGCCTGTGTTAAATCAGCTGATCTGTTCCTTTCTCTTGGAGCAAAGGATCTGAGGGTGACACCATCTCTAGGGATGTGAATCTGTGTTGTACAAGAAATCCATCTAAGCCCAAACCCCAGAGCAAGCCACTAAGCAGCATTCCTCTATGGGTCCTGTTCTAGCCCTGACTTCCCTCAATTATGACCTAGAATTGCAAGCTAAAATAAACCATTACTCTTCAAGTTATTTGTGTCTAACTCTCTTAGTATAGCAAAAGAAAATCAAAATAAGACACTATCAAAAAGCCAGCCTAAAGTAAACTTTAAAAGTATAATTTCCCTTTGTGGTTTAGTATTTAGAGTTTTAATTAAAATATATCATTTCATTCCTTCCCTTTCTTCCCTCCAATCTCTCCCATGTCCTGTCTCTCCAGTCCCTCCCAGGTTGCCCAACACTCCCCCTCAAATTCATGACTTCTTCTTCTTCTTCTTCTTCTTCTTCTTCTTCTTCTTCTTCTTCTTCTTCTTCTTCTTCTTCTTCTTCTTCTTCTGTTCTGCTTCTTCACCTTTTCCTTCTGCTTCTGCTTCTCCTCCTTCATCATCATCATCACCATCACCATTCTATGAGTGTAAATATATAAATATGTCTTCTGAGTCACCTTAGTGTAAATTGTGTGTATATGATTTCTGGGCTGACCACTTGGTATTCCATAACTATTTAAGAGGCTCATCTCAGGGAAAGACTAACCCTCCCTCTTACAGAAGTCCTTAGCCATTCCTTGTCTATGGGTGGGGCTCTTTGAGATTTCCCCTTCCACCTTAGCTTATACATTTGGTGTTGTACTTATTTAGATCTTATTTAGGAAGCCATATTGTTGAGATATCTTATATATAGCTTCTCTGTAATTTCTCTTTTTTTATTTTATTAGATATTTTCTTCATCTACATTTCAAATGCTATCCCGAAAGTTCCCTATACCCTCTCCCCGCCCTGCTCCCTTACCCACCCATTCCTACTTCTTGCCCCTATACTGGGGCATATAAAGTTTGCAAGACCAAGAGGCCTCTCTTCCCAATGATGGCCGACTAGGCCATCTTCTGCTACATCTGCACCTAGAGACACGAGCTCTGGGAGTTCTGGTTAGTTCATGTTGTTGTTCCTCTTATAGGGTTGCAGACCCCTTCAGCTTCTTGGATACTTTCTCTAGCTTCTCCATTGTGGGCCCTGTGTTCCATCCAATAGACTACTGTGAGCATCCACTTCTGTATTTGCCAGGCACTGGCATAGCCTCATATGAGACAGCTATATCAGGGTCCCTTCAGCAAACTCTTGATGGCATATGCAATAGTGTCTGGGTTTGGTGGCTGATTATGGGATGGATTCCCGGAAAGAGATCCGATCTTGCAGCCAACTTTCTGGTTCTCTAGCTCTTACAATCTATCTGATGGTGATGTCCCCTGAGCCTTATACCAGAGTTGTGCTGTAACTGTATCTACTAGAGTGATGGGTACCCCACTATCAATTGATCTCTGAATTTGGACTTATTTTTCTATGATGGTCTCCATCTGCTACAAAGAGAGGTTTCTTGTTTGAGGGGTGAAAGAACTACACTAACCTGTGTGTATTTGTGAATATTTGAGTAATAAGCTTATAATGCAGTTAGGAATTATGCTGATCTCATAAAGTAAAGGAATTAAGTTCTCTTCTGAGATCTGCAAGCCAGTGATGCCTTGGCAGTTGACTGGGTTTCTGCTAACATACATGATTTCCCTCCTATTGAGCAGGATTTAAATCTAATCAGATTAGACAGCTGTTGGTTACCACCAAGATATGAGTGCCACTATTTTACCTTTAGAAATATCTTGTCCTGCTGGTCATTGATAGACATCACAGCTGAGAGGTGCTATTGATTGCTTCCCTCCTTTATCATCTTGCAAAACACCTTCTTAGTACGATGAAAGCTAAACTTCAGGAAGGAGACATTCAAGATTAGATCTAACTTGAATCTTCTGAATTCTGTGTCAGAGCCATGTGATGTCTTCAGCAATAGGGACTTACCTTCTACCTTTGGGAAGAAACCCAGGGCAATAGCAATAGTAATAGCAAAAGCCTATACTGTTTTACAAGTTTGTAGGCCTACCCTAACCAACCTCAAAAGGAGGTTTCTCATGCCCAGTACTGGGGTTTTTATAAGATAGTCATGGCTCTTGTGAGGATAATTGTCATCTCAAGTGTTATAATATCATTTCAAATACATATATAAATATATATGATTATATGCATTCATATATAAATATATGAATATACATGAATATATACATTCATATGTGTGTACATGTACACATTCATACACACACACGTGTTACATGTAATTTCTGGTAAATATAAAATAATATGGTTCATTAAGACTTTTACAAACAGTGTTATTTGTTCCTTCTTTCTCTCCTGTATTCATCTCCCTTCCTCCCCACTTAAAGCCCCCCACCCTAGTTTTCCCCATTTCTCCCATTTTTAAAGTTTGATTGTATTTTGTATCTCTCCAAGTTTTATCATCCATTGACAATAACCATTGTTAATTACAATTTTATATTTTAAGTTTCCCTTATGAAATATACATTTAGAGGATTTTATTTTTCATCAGTCTTTGTAAACATTATTTAAAATTTAAATTAATAGAATGTCCTAATTCTCTGGTTCTTTTTTTCAATCACTTCATTAAATACTCAAAGTAATTGTTGCTGGATATATTCCTTGGGTGGGTCAATGGCTGACCTATGTTCATGACCTTCTCATATGACGTTGTGAGCTGAGTGGTCTCATTGTCCCTGGATGGAGAACAGGAAGCCAGGTGTAAGGACCTTCACTGTCACTCATCCATCTGTGGAGAACAGCCATGTCCTCTTCTCCCTGCCTCACTGCTGACCCTAAAGCAATTCACAAAGAAAGGATGGTCTCTCGCCTTTGTTCTCCATATCAATTTTAGAAGCTATGATTCCTAAGTTATAGGAATCAGCTCACAAATGTCTCCACATTTTTTAAACAAATGCATCATAGCTCTTTCCTACTTTCTACTGAAATAAAGACCTGTCCTAGATCTAGGTAGGTGTGATGGCTAATGTCCATAATCTTAATCCTTAAGAGGCTGAGGCAGAGAGGTTACTAGTTCCAGATCAGCTTGGATGACAAAGTGAAAAGCAAGGCCTGTCCTGACAACCAATCAATCAATAAACAATAAATAAATAAACTTTAAAAGTCTACATGAGGTTTGAAACATAGCTGGGAGGTTAAGAGCTCTGGCTACTCTTCCAGAGGACCTGGGTTCAATTTCTGGCACCCATGTGTCAACCCACAACCATCTGGAAGTCCAATTCTAAGAGATCTAATACCCTCTTCTGGCTTCTGCAGGCATTAGGTGTGCATGGGATGTACAATTATGTCTGCAAGAAAATTACCCATACTCATAAAATATTATTTAAAAAAAAACTGTAAGGATCTAAAGATATAGCTCAACAACAAAACTATATGAAGCCATCACTTTAATCTCCAGTATGACAACAACCAAACAAAACATTGTCACACCTCTCATTTTCTGAATGGAGGGAGACAAGAACATTTTCAGCTATCCAAAATTAGAAGGAATTGAAATGTCATAATGTTGAAGAGACTGAATGAGCAGACATCATTTAGAAAGTATTTCAAGGTGTCTCCTTTGCACCCATGTCAACCCAAAGATTTATTTCAATCTAGTTACATTCTCATTTGACTTCATTGAAAAAAATCTATCAAAGTTATTTCTCAGATCTTTATATTTTTATTTATTTATTTTTGGGTTTTGTTTTTTTTTTGAGACATGTTTTCTCTTTATAGCCCTGGCTGTCCTGGAACTCACTTTATTGACCAGGCTGGCCTCAAACTCAGAAATCCGCCTGCCTCTGCCTCCCAAGTGCTGGGATTAAAGGCGTGCGCCACCACACCCGGCCAGATCTTTATATTTTAAGGGCCCACATAATCATGTAACCTCTAAAGAGACACAGTGAAGTCCACCTGTAACAGTTAGGACATTCACTTTGTTGTCTACAACTGTAACAGACCACACAACTGTTCCAGCTTTTTAATTGGGGATATTCTCATCATGTCCACTTGTGCCCTCTCCCCCTCTTCTCTAGGACTGCCCCCCAGAAGCAGGCGATTTCCGAGCTCAACAGTGCTCTGCTCATAACGACGTCAAGTACCATGGACAGTTTTATGAATGGCTTCCTGTATCTAATGACCCTGACAATCCATGCTCACTCAAGTGCCAAGCGAAAGGAACCAGCCTGGTTGTTGAACTAGCACCGAAGGTCTTAGATGGTACGCGATGCTATACAGAATCACTGGATATGTGCATCAGCGGCCTGTGCCAAGTAAGTGCTGAACTAATCCCATGCGACTTATCCAGAGGGGTCACGCCTGCACAGAAATAAGATTCTGAAAGTTCCTCGGTTTGCCTGAAAGGAAATACGTTTCTGAGAGTTACTCAGTTGTCTTCTAGAGTTTATAAAGAGTAATAGATTGAAGACTGTAATTTCAGTGAATGGTACGGGCATTGTATTCCATACTGGTGTTATGGAAATTCAAACTGCAGGTTGGTTTTGTTTGTTAGTTTGTTTGTTGTTTGTTTGTTTGTTTTTCCTTCCTTGAATGATACTTGAATGGTAGAGAATAAAAATTCTTGACGATTGTACTTTGATGATGAAATTTGAAATTGCCTGTTACTCAAATGTTTCTGATATTTGGAAAGGGATGGATGGAGGAAGGGCAGGAAGGAAGCAGAGCTCTGTGTGTGTGTGTGTGTGTGTTTGTGTGTGTGTGTGTTTCATTTTCCTGTACATAGAATTTCAGACTCAGGTAAGAGAATGCAGCTCCTTGCTGCCTGCAGCTATGTTGAAAATTCATACAAGCTGCAGCGAAAGGGAAGGCCTGACATTTAACAACTAGGCTGAGTTTCAGCTTGCTAACCCTTAAAGTCCAAGAATACAGAATAGGGATTGATTTCTGGTATCAATTCGTCAGAGTGTCCTTGAAGAGTCAGTAAGGTGATGAAGTGCTATGTTAGCCCATTTGCCATGAACTTGTCTTCATTTTCAGGCTCACTCTTTAGCATGTGATGAGCAATTTACATTTTAGAGCAAGCAGGTTCTCCAAATACTATTACTCACTCTGCTCCTATACGTGTCACAGTACAGACATTTTAGGACTGTTTGCCTCAAGTGGGAGGACACTGATTGAGTCTGAATCTATGACATAACAACTTCAAATATCATAAAAACAATATGAAATGTGTGATTTGTTTTAAGATTAAACTTATTTAAAACTTACATCTACATGTTGATTTACAATGAACATGCCGTTTAAATTGTTCTGAGACATGAGCTGTGAGATAAGGTTTTATACGTGAGGGAGGAAAGCAGATGCAGTCAGTCTTCATGTGGCTTATCAAGGTGATGGAGGAGGGGCATGCAGGGCTTTTCAGAGGAAAAAGGAGAGACAATACATATGTCAGCTGTTTCTTTGTATATGAGATAAGTTCCGAGTGTAAATGTGAATGTGAGATTTTACTCTTCTCAAGATTGCAAAGGTCTTTTTTTTTTAACTTCCTCATGGATTTTTTTATTAGATATTTTCTTTATTTACATTTCAAATGCTATCCAGAAAGTTCCTTATACCCTCCCCCCACCCTGATTCCCCCCCCCCCGCCCACTCCCACTTCCTGGCCCTGGCATTCCCCTGTACTGGGGCTTATAAAGTTTGTAAGACCAAGAGGCCTCGGAGTTGAAGGGGTCTACAACCCTTTAGATGGAACAACAATATGAAGATTGCAAAGGTCTTAAAGAGTAGCCACATACCTTTAAAAGCTATGTTGGTAGAACATTATTTCTGGTATTTGACAACTATTTGCAAAATTATTTGTTATTATTTATAAATAGCTTAAGTGAGGCTGGAAAGATGGCTGCTCAGTGGTTAAGGGTGCATCCTTCTTTTCCAGAGGACCCGACTTCCTTTCAGAGCACCATGTTAGGAGATTCACAACCACCTGTAACTTTACCTCCAGTGGTTCCAGTACCTTCTTCTGGCCTTCATAGATACCCACATATGCACATGGCATAACTCACACAGATACACACAAAAAGAAAACTTAAGAATACTGCCATTGAGGGCTCTTGATTTATTGAAGAGGAATTATGAAAAATGTAAAAATAAAATGCCAGCAATAGTAACAAATCATAAAGCAAATAAACATGGACTGGATTTACTGCACAGAATAGGAGTTATGGTCCTTTCTCCACGTCCACTGCTTGACTGTATTATAAATAAAAGTCCAAGGGCAAGCACATGCGCATGATCATGTGACAATTACATCACATCAGAAATGGGACTGCATTCCAGGCCTTCTAATATCCATGTCAGTGTTGTTTCTACAATCCTACATCTGCAAATAAACCGAAGTCAACAAGTCAGGTCAGCAAATTAGGTTTCCATTGTTTCTAGTGCATGACAGCTCAATCTGGCATGTTTTCTCGCTGGGTTCTTCTTGCCAGCTGGCCTCGTATACCTTGGTCACTCAAAGAAAATCCTATCTCAGCAGCTGCATAAAATAGGATAAACATGGAGAGATAGTGCTCTGCTGTGAATTACAAGTATAAGCATGCCTCTTTAACTTAGATTCACACAATTGTGATTTGTTTGATATGGGAGTTAATGTAAATTGTTCAAAGCAGTGACTCTCAACCTTTCTGGTGCTGCAACCCTTTAATACAGTTCCTCATGGTTGGTGACCCTCCTGCCCCAGACATAAAATTACTTTTGTTGTTACTTCATAACTGTAATTTCATTACTCTTATGAACCATAATGTAAATATCTGTTTTTTTTTTCAAAGTCCTTAGGCAACCCCTATGAAAGGGTTGTTCAATGCTGCGCAAAGGGCTCGCAACCCATGGATTTAAAAATAAATGTGATCCATACATCGAAATTACAATTGAGTATTACTGACTTATTTCTCGGGTAAGGGGCAATGTCACAGTGAGGTAGGAAATCTCAGACTTCATTGGAACACTAAAAAGTAGCATGGTTTGGCCAGAGAAAGATTGGATCACAGGTTTAAAGTGATCAAAATGTGATAGTTTTATAAATAATCATGGAGGTGTACATAGCAGATAGGACCACAATAAACAGTAAATAGCCAAGAGACTTAGTCATAAAAAGACAGACTCCGAATTTTTCTTTAGAAAGATCATTACAGCCTCAGTTATAAGAAGCCTGAAGTAGACAACCCCTGGAGCCACGGAGAGCAGCTCTAATGGAGGGTCCTGAACCCGCCCAGGGCACTGAAGCACCAGCCCTTCCCTGAGTAAAGACATCAGAAACAGAAAGGAAACGAAACCTGGAATAAAGACATTTTCACCAGGAGGGAGGGGAAAGCTATAAATCAAATTAATCACACTGAACATGTCAAAACTGAAACCTAATGTGGATACATTCATAAAGAGTGTAAACTCAAGTGTGCTTCAGTCAAGCCAACCTGAACTTTCTAAAGGGAACAGAAGGACAGGAGAGGCAGAGCCGATTGGTGGAGGAAGAGAGATGACCAGAGGCCACCGAGGTATCGGAGAAATAGAGATTGTATTGTTGCCCTAGTGGGAGGATGAGAGGGAGTAATTAACAAAAGAAAAGCCGGAAATGTCCTCTCTGCAGAGCGAAGGAAGACACACACATTCTACATAGTTACAAAACAATCATTTAGCTGAGACTTGTAGTTTCATCTTAGTAGGAAAATGTCTTATCTTAAAACACACTTGGGAATCAGTAACCTAAATGTGCAGTTATATAAACATATTCTCCTAGTTCCCTGAAAAATACATTTTTAGCCTCATTTTTCCCTTTCTCTTTTCCGTCCCATCTGTTGAAGGTATTTGGCTTTTTGTCCTGCTTTTGCTTTAGAATGCTTCAAAATCAGCTTTAAGTGTATGTATGAGACCAGCCATATGAGTCACAAACTATAGAGTCTAAATTTCTGAATTTAGAATTACCTTGATAGGAAATGATATGTGCCACAGTGGCTTCTCATTCACACGCACCAATGTATTTCCAGTCTGTGTGTCTGATCCCCATCTAGGAGCCACTTCCTCAAAACTATTTGGTTCTTCATCTCTATAACAGAAGCATGGAGTCCCAGGGCTGTACTAATAAGAAGAGAACCCTAGCAAAGGCTCTCCTCCTCCTCCTCTTCCTCTTCCTCCTCCTCCTCTTCCTCTTCCTCCTCCTTCTTTGTGATAGCAAAGCAACACACAGGTAGGCAATATATTCATTCATCCTTCTTACTGTAGCAGCAGTGATCAGAATATATATTTGTATGTGTGTGCATGCGTATATGTGTATCCACACACACACACACACACACACACACATCTAGTGTGGATGGCTGCTTGTTTGTGTGATAATGTACATATTTTATGTTCTTTCTTCAAGGAATGTCCTCCCTGGTAACATTAGTGACTCCATGATCAGCGTCAGCACAAGTCCAGGAGGAGAAGGTGTGGCTAATGTCTCAGCAAAAAATGGTAAATGCTGAGGCCTTCCAAACAGGCCCTAAGGCTATAGAAAAGAACTCTAAAAGCATAGGTTCAAAAATATATAATTTCTCAAAAACTAAGGATGCGATATGAATTATATGAGGGGCTTCACAAATCTAAAGGAACAAAAGCAGCTGTGCTGTGAGACAACTTGTCAGAAAGATACTATGGAAGGAGATAAAGCGATTTAGGGAGTGGTGATGGAAGGTGAACTTAGTTGTTTTGTCTATGCTTACAAAGACAGATTTGTGAGTTCAGGGTCAGCTTGGGACAGAACGAGGTTAGGCCCAGGTGGGGTAGAAATGGTAATTTCAGGACTGGATCCCACCCAGTTATCTTATCATCTGTGCTTAACAGAGACAGGCAGATCTCTGAATTCTCTTGCAATACTAAAATAAATTGTGTGCTTGCTGTCTTTTAAGAATTAAGGGGTCCGGGTTACGGGATATTGCTTTATAGGAAAATCAAAAAGAAACCTGGAGTAAATGACTTGATTGATATGTAAACTAAAAGGCTTGGCTTATGATCTGCAAGAAAAGCTATCCAGAAAAAAATTTTAGAATAAAAAGAGAACTGCTTAGAGAACTATATTGAGCAGGAGAGAGAGAGAGAGAGAGAGAGAGAGAGAGGAGAGAGAGAGAGCAGAACAGTGAACAGGCAATCAAGAAAGCTGTCTCACGCAGAACATAGGTCATCAACTTGGACCCACAATTTGACTTTGAGTCATTTGCTTCACTCCTCCCAGACACCCCTTTCCCAGAACCCCTCCCCAAGCCAGGGCTTGCTCTTGGCAGGATTATATGACTTCCTCAGGGTTACCTGGATTTACCTGGCTCCCAGGAGCCAATCCCTTCTGCCACAACCAGGTGCACCAAGACAATGATAATTTGGTAATAGTTCCCCAATTTGGCTGCATACCAGAATCACATGGAAAGCACTTATGAGACACAGCTCTTAAGCCCTATCCACCAGACATTCAAATATTTGAGTTCTGTCTTTAAAACTACGACTCTGGCAAAATCAAATTCGTAAACTACTTATAAATTGGATAGCAGGTAGGACTTTAAAAAAAAAGAACAGGAGGTAGAATATGGCCCTTCTTTAACCAGCTTTATGGTTTTGGTTAAGGTATGTAGTCTCCTTAAACTGTTGTAATCTAAATGAGGATGCCTCACCAACCAAAGAGTACCAAGTAAGTGAGGTTATTGCTGTGCAGCTGCGGGCAGCTGTGGAAATGTGGAAGACCCTGAAGATGTTTAGTTAGATAGCACTGGAATCCTGATTTCCAGGAAGACGAGGAAAAGGGGGGGGGGAGGAAAAAGCAGAGTAAGATGAAGGTAGGAGAGCACAGCAGTAGGGTTCCTGGATTCCATCCCCAGAACCAGAACAAGAATGTCTACAGCTACCCTCAATATCATCACATGTCAGTGAAAATGTTAGGACCTAGATGGAGATTAGGACCCAGCTCTACACCAAAGACAGTCCTTTATGTGGAATCTAGATTCCCTGGTGAGATAATCACCACCCTGTACTTTCCCCCTTTCTTCCAAAACACAGCAACCATCTCTAGCAGGGTTTTCAGAAAGTGGTTTTGGGAAACACTCCCTTGAAAATGACCTAGTCCACCCTCAAGACACGGGGCTGAATTGAGCTGTGAGCTTCTCCCAGGGCTTCACAGCTAGTTAACAGCTGATGAAGGTCAGGGAGTGGCCGTGTTTATCAACATTCTGGAAATATGTTCTCAGTGTTATTTCTTCAGCACATCCCTCCGGGCTAAGATTTTTTGTCCAACTTTAATTCTGTCATCAATATTATGAAAGCAATATAGTTAGTGACTATACCTTTCAAACTACACTCCCATTCCCTTCCTCCCTCCCAGTAATCCTCCCCTGAGGCTCACTGCGAGGATGTGTATTCTCACCTTAGGTTGAAAAACACTGGCGTGTTTAGTTGCCTGCTTTTGCATTAGATGTAGATCGTAGATAAGACAAGAACAGGAAGACAAGTTTGAATACTTAAGGCCAGAGGCTCTGAAGCCAGCTCTGCATGAGCTACAAGCTAAGATTCATCATTTGTTGGTGTGTCACTTGAAGCAAAATTACAAGTTTCAGCTGAAAGCAAGGCACCGTTACTGAAAATAACCCATACACAACTCATTGAACATAGAGAAGTAGCGTCTATCTAGACCCTTCACCCCTTACTGGCTAATAAGAATCCCTTGTAGAAAACTATAAGTGTTTATCAATGAGAGGTAGCTTCTGGATCATGAACGGGGCCATGCACCTGCTTCTTTCAACTCTGGTGCAGACCCTTGAAGGTCCTGCATATGCTGCCTCAGTCTCTGTGTGTTCATATGTGCCCTGGTGGTGTTGTGCTTAGAGGACCTGGTTTGCTTGATGTCCTCGATCTCTGGCTCTTTATATCTCCTCTTCCAGTGGGTTTCCTGAGTCCTGAGGAGAGAGATTCCATGTAAACCTTCTGTTTAGGGCTGAGTGTTCCCAGGTAGCCTGCCCTCTGCATATGTCTAGTGATATATCTCTGTATCTGTTTTCATCTGCTCCAGAAGAAAGCTTCTTTGATGGTGGCTGAAGAAGGCACTAACAGATGAATATAGAAGAATGTCATTAGGAGGCATTTAATTGCTATGTTCCTTTTGTAGAACAGTAGTGTTTGATTTTTCCCCTAAGTCGCTGGGCTATCTAGGCTCAAGTTCTTGGTCACCCATGCAGAGCTGAAAATGGGTTCCATCTCATGGAGTAGTCCTTAAATCAAATCAGATATCGATTGGTTACTACCACAAGCTTTGTGTGACTATTACACTAGTATATGTAACAGACATGGCGCCATTGTAGGTCTAAGGATTTGTAGCTGGATTCGTGTTTATGTTTCTTCTTCGGCATCTTGCAGAGTACTTTCTAGTACTAAACATGAGCCAGAGGGGATGAAGGCTTTAGGTAGGCACTAGGTTAACTTCCCCATATTCAATAGTTGTGTGGATGTTGTCTTCAACAATGGGGTCTCACTGTCATTTTATAGAGAGCAGCGTATAGTCTCTACAACAGACTGGGATGTTTAGGGGTTTTCTGTTTTTTTAATATTTTTTATTAGATATTTTCATAGGACCTGTTTGACCAACAACTCAATTGTATGTAACCCAATTCCAGTACTGAAAGCGTCATGAGATGGCCATGTGAGACTGTCTTCCCCATAATTAGCAATTTCATTTAGAACTCCTGCCTATATGTATATATTTTAGAAAGTGTCTACTGTATTAGGTTTCCATACTACCTCTCAAATGCCACTTAATTTTACCTGTCCCTCCCCATATCCCTTCCCTCATCCCTCTCATCCCCCTCCACTTGATTTTCCTATTCCAATCTCCAACATCCCCCATCCATCCATGACTATCTCTTTTATTTCTCTTTCCTATGGAGAGAGCAAACTGTCTCCCCAAGTCCCTTATTCTAATCCTCACCACAGTGGTTGTAGGGATTATAGATAAGTTATCATTAACTTAAAAGCTAATATCCACAAGTGAACAATGTTTTGTCTCTCTTGGTCTGGGTTACTTCACTCGGTATGATTTTTTTCTAGTTTCATACACTTACTTGCAAAATTCATGACTTTATTTTTTAATGTTTGAGTAGGGCTCCATTATGTAAATGTGCTATATTTTCTTTATCCATTCTTTGGTTGAGGTTGTTTCCAATTTCTAACTATTATAAATAAAGCAGCAATGAATATGGTTAAGCAAGTGTCCCTGGTAGGACGAAGAATATTTTGAGCACATGCCCAAGAGTGGAATAGGTGGATCTTGAGGTAGATTGGTCCCAATCTTGCCTAGGAACTGCCACAGATTTCCATATACATTTGCAGATATACATGCAGCAATGAATGAGTGTTCTTATTCCACATCTCACCACCATGAGCTGTCACTTGTTTATTGATCTGAGCCATTCTGACAGATAAAAGATGAAATCTCAAAGTAGTTTTGATTTGCATTTCCCTGATGACTAACAATGTTCAACATTTCTTTAAGTGATTCTCAGCCCTTTGAGTTTCTTCCTGAGACTTCTCTTTTACATCTTTATCCCATTTATTAATTACCTTATTTAATTAATGTATATCCAGTGTTTTAAGTTCTTTATATATGCGGGATACTAGCCCTCTATTGGATGTGCAGTTGTAAAATTCTTTTCCCATTTTGTTAGCTGCCTTTTGTCTGAGTGTCCTTTGCTGTACAGAAGCTTTTCAGTGTCATAAGGTTCCATTTATTAATTGTTGATATTTGTGCTTGTGCTAATGGTGTCCTTTCAAATATTTTTTTTTCTGTGCCACTAAGTTCAAGACTATTCCACACTTTCTCAACTATCAGATTTTGGGTTGAGGTATTTGATCCATTTGTAGTTGAGTTTTGTAAAGGGTGATCGATCAGTATGGATCTATTTGGAATCTTCTACATGCAGCTGACCAGTTTGAACCATTTGTTGAGAATTCTGTCTTTTTTTCTTTAATGTATAATTCTAGCTTCTTTATTTATTTTATTAGGTGTCCATAAGTGTGGACTTATGTCTGAGTTTTCAATTTGATTCCATTGATCAACATGTCTGCTCTTTCCCAATACCATGATGTTTTTATTGCTATAGCTCTGCAATAAAAACTTCATGGACCCATCAGCTATATAAATAATGACACAGAGGCTTATTAATGTCTCCTGACTAATTCTGGCCTTTGTCCACCATATGGCCAAGTCTCCCTCTCTGATCTGCTCCGATCCATCCGTCCACCTTTTGTGTCCACTGATGAATCTTCTGCCTCTCAATTCTTCTCCCAGAGTGCCTATCTCTGTCCAGAAGTTCCACCTTCACTCAGCTATTAGCCATTAGATCTTTATTAAAGCCAATCAGACACAGTTCTAGATGGCCTTAGTTGGGCAAGGAAGGAACAAGTATTTACAATATATGAGAATGGTAATGAGCTATTAGTCTCATAAAACATTCTGGGCAATGTTCCTTCGGTTTCAATGTTATGGAATAGTTTGAGAAGCATTGGTATTGAGTCTTCTTTGAAAGTCTGGTAGAATTCTGTGCTGAAACTTTGTGCCCCTGGACTACTTTTGGTTAAGTGGTTTTAATTATTGCCTCTGTTTCACTAAGGGTTATGGGTATATTTAACTTGCTATCTGATCTTGATTTAACTTTAATTAGAGGCATGTACTGAGAAAATTATCTATTCCTTTTTAGAGTTTCCAATTTGGTAAAGTACAGGTATTTAAAGTTAAGAACCTTTGGATAACCGTTTGTCAATTTTGTTGGTTATCTCAAAAACCAACTCTATTTCATTGGCTCTTTGTATTGTTGTAATTGTTGTTTCTATTTGTATTGATTTCAACCCTGACTTTGATTATTTCTTGCTGTCTATTTCTTCAGTTGTTATAGCTTCTTTTTGTTCAAAAGCTTTGAATTGTGCTAATAAGCTACCAATATGAAATCTCTACTTCTTTTTTAATGTAGGCACTAGGGCTCTGCACTTACCTCTTAGAACTGCCTTTATTGTGATAGAAAAGTTTGGGTGTGCTTTGTATTCATTTCATTCAATTCTAGAAAATATTTAATTTCTTTATTTCTGTCTTGCTCCATTTTTTTAATTCAGTGGTGAGTTGTTTCCATGAGTTTGTAATGTTTATGCTGTTTCTTTTGTGGTTAGTATACAGTTTTAATCTGTGGTAATCAGATAAGACTTACTGTACTTCTAAATGTGTGGTAAATTTTGGAGAAAGTTCCAAGAGATGCTAGGAAGAAAATATTTGTGTGTTTGTCTATTATATTCTGTAAATATGTTATTTCTATTTGGTCTATAATATCAGTTATCTCCAGCATGTTTCTGTTTAGTTTTGGTCTGGATGACCTGTCTATTGATGAAAATAGAGTACTGAAGTCTTCTAGTGTCAGAGGAAGGTATGTGAGGGTCAGTATGTGATTTAAGCTGTAGTAATGTTTCTTTTATGAACTTGTGTGCCCTTGTGTTTTGTTCCCTGACCCGCAAGGCTTAAACAACAGGGTTCCTAAGAGAAGAGACTTCAATGACAAATTTGGGATCAGGGAGACGCAAAGGAAGGAGGCAAGACAAAAATTCTGTTCAAGCCCCATTTATTCAGGGGAAATGGGGGGCTTTTTAAAGCCGAAAACCTCAAACTCAGCTCAGGTACACAGGCCAATCCAGTGGTGCTAGGCAGCACATTAAGGTCCAAGGAATGTCCCCATTGTAAAAAGGTCCAGAAAGGTGTGCCCTCATTGTAAAAGGAAAGGAATGCCCCCATTGTAAAATATTCCAAGTCAATTACAAAATGGAAGGAAGATAGTGGAAAAAGCAAAAGAGTGTTAGATACTGGCCCAAGGAGCAGACTCCAGGGGCTTCTGGGCCCCAACAGTTTTGTGCATAAAAACTGCATTGTCCACTTGTTGAATTTTTTCTTTGATAAGTATGTATTACTATCTCTTGTGATTGTGATTTTGGTTTGATGCCTATTTAACCAGATATTTAAATGGCTATTTCAGCTGACCTTTTAGTTCCATTTTTTTCAAATATAACTTTCCACCCTTCTACCCTGAGGTGATGTCTTGATGTTAAGGTGGGTTTCTTGGATTTTGAAGAAGGATGGATCCTGTTTTTCCCATTCTGTTAGTATGTGCCATTTTATTGGGGAATTGAGATCATTGATATTCAGCTTTATCAATGAGCAGTGTTTGTTGATTCCTGTTATCTTTGGGGGGGTGGCAATAGTGTGTGTGTGCACATATGTGCACGTGTGTGTGTGTGTGTGTGTGTGTGTGTGTGTGTGTGTGTGTTTCCCTCCTCTTGATTTGCTGGTCTGAGATTATTTATTTTCTGTTTTTTTGTTTGTTTGTTTGTTTTAGGTATGGTGAATCTCTTTATGCCTGAGTTTTCCTTCTAGTAACTTCTGTGCATGTGGATTTGTTGATAGATGTTGTTTAAGTTTGTTTTTATTTTATTTTTCCCATCTATTGAAAGTTTTGCTGAGTATAGTAGCATGAGCTGGTATCTGTGGTGTCTTAGAGTCTGCAGAACATCTGTCCAGGCTCATCTGGCTTTTAGAGCTTCCATTGAGAAGTCAGGTGTAGCTCTAATAGTTACACCTTTATATGTAACTTGGTCTTCTTCTCTCGCAGCTGTTAATATTCTTTCTTTGTTGTGTATAGTTAGTGTTTTAATTATTATTTGCTGAAGGCAATTTATTTTCTGGCCTAGTCTATTTGATGTTCTGTATGATTCGTGTACCTTCATAGGCATCTCCTTTAACTTAAGAAAATGTTCTATTATAATTTTGCTGAAAATATTTTCTGTGCTTTTGACCTGGATTTCTTCTCCTTCCTTTATTCCAATTATTCTTCGATTTGGTCATTGCATGGTATCCCAGATATCCTAGATATTTTATGACAGGAGTTTTTTAGATTTAACATTTTCTTTGACCAAGGTTTTCATTTCTTCCATCATGTCTTCAATGCCTGAGAGTTTTCTTCCATCTCCTGTATTCTGTTGGTGAGGCTTGCCTCAGGGATTCCTGTCCAAGGTCCTAAACTTTTCATTTACAAATATTCCTTAATTTAGGTTTTCTTTATTGATTCTATTTCCACTTGCAGGTTTTGAGCTGTTTTATTCATTTCCTTCCACTGTTGTGTTTTCACAGATTTCCTTAAGGGATTTTATCCATTTCCTCTTTAAGGACAGCTATCATATTCCTAAAGGCTGTTTTATGCTCTTACTTGGTGCTTCAGCTATGTTTCAATACTCAGAGCCTATTGTAGCAGGGTTGCTGGACTCTAGAGATATTGTCCTAGCTATTGTTGATTGTGTTTTTACACTGGTGTGTAGGCATCTGGGTTTAGGAAGATCATAATTCTAAGTGCTGGTATCTAGTCTTGTCTTTGTTGAGTGGTCGTTTTCCTCAGTTTCGGTTGCCCTCTCGGGTTCTTATGTATTTTCTGGTAGGAAACTTTTCTGGGTTCATAATAGGTGAGGTACTGGGGTTCCATGTAAAGTGTGTTTCTAGGTATTGGGATCTGGCACTTACATGGATGGTAATGGGCTATGGGAAGCTGAGGGGATCCATTGGAGGGGGAAGGCAGGGTATACTAAGAGCCCTAGGGATGTGGGCAGAGAGTGAGGAGAGAATAGAAAGGGGAAGAGAGGAGAGTGAATATCTGAGGCTCAGCCACATGCTTTCTCGGCCTACTTGCTTCCCTATCAAGCTTAGCTGAGGGTTTCCCAGAGAAAAGCTGCTGGAGTTGGGGGGCTTGGATAATAGTATGAGTGGGGAAGAAGGTTGGAGTTGAAGATCTGTATGATACACTGGAGATAGGGGCAAAGGGAAGAAGGAGACCACAACAAGAGGTCTGGCACAGAGATGAGAGTGACACTGGGATAGGGATTGGAGGAGAGGAGGAAGAGGTGAAGATCTGTGGTTAAACTATTTGTTTCTCTGGTCAGAATACACTGTATGTTCCCAGGGAGTACCTGCTAGAATCAGGGCTGAGATTAAGCAATCAGTGGGGGGAGGAGAGTTTGCAGGGGGATATCTATGTGATCCACCAGAGACAGGAGCAGAGAGATTGTAGCAGGTGGTCTCCTGAGAGCTTGGGATGAGGCTGGAGGATCTTGATTTGGAGGAGAGGAGAGAAAGGTGAAGATCTGCAGTTAACCTACCTGCTTCCCTATCCAGAGTGGGCTGTGGGTTTCCAGGGAGTGCCTAGTAGAGATAATTTTCAATAAAAGAAAAGATATTGGCCTCAGTTTCCTCTCTGCAGTATGAGAATAATTGTCACTGATAAGATGGCTGTGCAGATTAAGCGACCAACTGTGTGTAAAGTGCTTCTACTGAGTTTAGTAAGTATCAGCTGTTAGTACTAACATTCCCCAAGCTACTTCTTGCCTTTGTCTTTTCCTTCTGTGTGGCTGTGTGGAATGCACAGTTCCATATGCTTATGCATATTGCAAGGGACACTGGCTCCCTGAGGGGACAAACCTGCCCTATTTGCTGTTCTAGCCATCTTTAACTAACAGTTCCATGTTATCACGTTATCCGCTCCAGCTCCAGGGCAGTGAATTGTGTCCTGTGTAAAGCTAATGAACCATCACAAACAGGACCAGCTCTATTAGTACTGCGGCAAGTCACTGATTTTCATTATCCAAATGCCCACATTTATATATGTTACAAAGCACAAAGCCAGATTGTGTTTTAAAGAACAGCATACATTCATAGGTGGAATGTGTGCAGCCATTAATAATAATTTTGAGGTTATTTTCAAAGAAAATAGAGAAAAATCAGTTTTAGTTTTATAATTAATAGGATTCAACAGCTGATACCTTCTATATCAGCTGTGTATATCAAGAGTAAAGTATAACTGCAGGCAAACGTTTTTCTATTGAATCCATATATTTATAGTATTGCCTGATGGTGTTTCAGAAAACAAAGCACTCCAAATATGAAAAGGAGAATTCCTTTCAAGCCCTGCCTTTGATAATGTTTTTAAATGAGTGGAACAGTAGAGAAGCGAAGGATAAATGAAAAATGAAATCAGGGAGCCTTTATGTCTACTGCTCTTTAGCTGCATTAAAATGAACCATACTTGCACCAAAGAAGTTCTTTTCATATTTAATAATTCCTGGGGTGAGCAGTTTGAAATGAATTAAATGGAATGATTATTTCTCCATCTCCGTCTGTGACCTGAGTCACTAGTATCAAATGTCTTCCAGTTAGTCCAAAGGCGGTGATGTCAGAAGTGATGAGTTGGCCATTTCTCCCCATGTTTTATAACCGAATTCCAAGTGGAAGCATCGTGTTGCATGGTCTGTTTTTCTCCCCTTTGCCTGAGCCATTAAAGATAAAGAAAACTGCTAATAGCTGATTGAATGTAGCTACTGAGGCTGGATTTTCTGGTTCCTGCAAGGCTCTGCTATGTGTTAGCTAATGAGAAGGCAAAGCTGAACTGAATCTTTTTTCAGGGATGATGCATTTGTAGACTTGTGGGAAAACTCTATAATTTGACTTTTATTTATTCACTTATCAAATTTTTACTTGGTTTTTAATGATGTGATAGGTACTGAAAGTATTTAAATGGACAGGAAGTAAAGAGCAGTCCCACTGCCCCAGAATTTGTCCTCTGCAGGGGATGGGGTTTAACTGTCCCTGTTTACCTTGTAAATCAGATCCTCTTTCTAAGTATGGGTTTTAACTTTATTTCTCATCTTCTTGAACCATTTGGCTGTCCTATTTAACTTAGTCTTCAGTCAAAGCATATTCCAATTTCTCTTCAGTTCATGAGCATCATGTTTTGCTATTAACTTAGTATGTTGTTAACTTATTCCTCGTCTGTAAGAATTTGGGGTATCTTAGGTTGTTTTTTTCCACACATGCTACAACTGCTGTGTGGGTCACATGACCTGATCTCATAGAAAGACCAAGCTTCTTGGTATTGTGTCTTTTTTGACTATGTGGTTTAAAACCAGAGGAATTATTCTCTCATATTTCTGGAAAGTAGAAGTCTGAAATTAAAATGTTATTGGACCATATTTTCCAAGGCTCAGAGTAGAGTGTAGTACATAGAGAGGAATCTTCACCTGTTACCTTAGGTCATGCTCAAAGAAAAGGGTGACCAAAACGTCAAAATAGTGTTTAGAATTGTCAGAATTGAGAAGGCAGAGGGCCTTGCTTGTGAAGATATAGATATATATCTATATATGTATATCTATATCTCCTGTTTACCTTGTAAACTATTATATGAAATGTGGAGGATTTGTTGTATTGAAGGTGACACAGAGGTATTATTAAATATTTTGAGTGGAAAGAAGACAGAATAATGTATGCACCTTAGCAAGTCTTCTGTGTAAGTGAGTCAGTGGATGGAATAAGACAAAGAGAGCACAGAAAAGGTTTCTGAGATCAAATCAGGAGGCTTGGTGATTGGTTAAAGAAATTGGAAGCCAAGTTTTCTATCTTTCACGAAGTATGATGTTGCCATTCTGTTGAAATAGGAGAAAGGACTAACATTCGCATGTGACCATGAGAAGGATGATGAAGTAATGATGTTCTGTGCAAGGTCCGCTACATGATACTCAGAGAATTTGCATCTATTTATATATGGCAAAAATAGGTTAGGGTAGGCAGTTCTATGACTGTGTTAAGTAACAAAGCGGCCTCAATGTTTTCTATGGGAAACAATAGAGTCAAGACAGTACGGAGTGAGTGCTTTGAAGTGCATTGAGGCATGCTCTGGTTTTGAAAGTTAAAGCATATAGAGAACATTCCGGAGACTCAGCCATCTCTAAGTATTCCTTGCTTATTCAAATGTCATTACTATTTATAGAAAGGATTTCTTGGTTTCCTCAGAAAGATTTTTACATCTTATTATTCAGTTTGTGGTATGGAGAGTACCTAAAACTTTATGGAAAATGTTTTTTGTTTTTCAATATTAAGAACCTAGTATGTCTCACATGCTGAACAAGTAGTGTGCTACCACTGGGCCATATATCCAGCCTCTTTAACTTTTTAGTTTCAAACAAGGTCTCACTGAATTGTCCAGGTTGGACTTAAACTCGCTCTGTAACACAGACAAGCTCTGAACTTGCTTCTTCTGCCCAAGTAACTAGCGATACAGGCTTACACCATCAAGCCCAGCTATTTAAAAATAGGGTCTTACTACATATGCTGGTTGTCTTGGAACTCTCTACGTAGTTCAGGCTGGCCTTGAACTCTGGATCCTCTTGCCTTAGGCACCCAGGTGGTGGGATGATGGGCATGTACCACCACCATCCCCAACATAAAAAATATGAAAAATGTGTCTGTTCAGTTTATTCTTTCAACTTAAACATAGGCTAGGAAAACCTTGATTTTTTTTTTCTATTGATTTTGTTTTACCAAAGACAGTGAAAAATATAAGAAAGAGTAAATCTAGCTTATAGAATCCACAATTCAAATGATATCATTTTAATGCTGACCACTTCTTAGAGTGAAGTCATGCTTATCACCTTGTGCTCTTGTTCCTATGCTGTGGCATAATCTTATTTCCAGCTTATAAGTGAGGGCATGTATGTCATGGGCATATACAACTAGAACAGGGCTATGCTAAAGTCAGACTCTGTTACTTCTGTTGCATGGCCCCCTCTCCTCTTGAGGGGACAGGTATTAATAATGAAATAGATATCAGTTAGTAAGGGTAGGAGTATATTCTCTCAAGTGGGGGTGCCTTAGGGCCTAAGAATTTTGTGTTCTATTAATAATTTTTTTCCTTGATCTGGAATCTCTCTTAGTTCATTCTTTGATGCTTTGTTTGATTAATGACTCTTTGGGTTCCTTGAAACACTAAATATATCTATCAAATGCTCCCTGGTTACCTTTAAGAGTTTTAGCATTTTTAGTGACGACACTGAATCCTTATTGGCCATCCCTAAGATGTTCATTCTGGTACCACTGCTGGACCCTGGGTCTATGTTCAGCCTTGAAAATTCACTAGTAATGCAAACAGAGCACACAGAAAGTTATTACACTTATGGTTGTAGTTTATTACAAGGTCTCTTTCCTGTCCAGCCAAGGAAAGAGATGCATAGAAAGGAGAAATTCAAAGACCATTGGGCCTTTTCACAGTAGAACAGTGCAGGTAACACTTGTCTCAGTAACAGAGCATGACAGTGCTCATGGATTATTGACTTTGAGGAAAATGTACAACAATGCATCTCTGGGTATTCATAGCTTCTGCTGAGGCTTGGTGCCAGGGACACAGTGAACCACCTGTATAGCAGACCTTGGTTTTCAGCACCTCCAAAGGTCAACTTAATATGATGTAGCCCAACATTCCCACAAATTATATTGTGAGACTAAACAACAGGCACTTTTCAAATCCCCAGACAAAGACACTGTGACTGGCCCCAACATGACAAAAGCTTGAGGATTACCTCCCAAGACCTGAGGGCAAAGACCTCTTCTACGATAAAGTCAATTATTTACTACCTGGTGACGTTTTGGAGCTATTCATTCATTCAAAACGTTTCCAGAGAATACAAAGGATCCCTAGGCTGTGTGCTAAGCATACAGCTGCCAGAATCACTCAGGCCTTTCCCCTAGGATCCCATCTATAGCTTGCAGAGCTGATGGGCGCTTTCCCCCTCACTGCATAGTATTTACACCGAGAATCACTTCACCGGGAGAGGATTCCATAAGAAATGGCTCTGAGAGCACACTGCAAAGCAGGGGCGACTGCTTTGAAAGCAAATCTGGGAGCTCTCAAAAGGTGACTCGCAGTGTTATCATATAATGCTGCAATTCTACTCCTAGATATGAACCCAAAGAATAAAATCCTACATTCATACAGATGGCTTAGTCTCCCATGTTTATAACAACAGCATTCAAGATGGCCACTAAATAAGACAACAACCTAAAGGCACATCACCTGATGAGTCGATAAATAAATCTAATATCTTGGTTTTAGAATAGAAAACAATTAACATAAATTTCAAATCTATTATAAGAGAAATAAGAGAAGCCAATAACAAAGGGCCACTTCCTCCCCCTCTCTCCCCCCCCCCTCTCTCTCTCTGTATGGGTGGGGTGGGGGGAATATTGTTGTTGCTACTATTATAAAATACTTCACATCTAATATTTTATAGTACTAAAGAAAGTATAAGAAGTGGGAATAGTGCTGGGATCTGGTTCATGACCACATGCCAGAGGATAGTCATAGTGAGACAGAAAAACTATGTTAGTTCAGGCTCTCCCTTCCTCTTTTGTAAGCTACTAATGTAGTCATGAGAACCCTACCCGTATCTATCTCCCAAAAGTTCCACCTCTTAATATCACCAATATCTTGAATTTGGGATTCTTTTCTGAACATAAGAACCCACAGAAGTCATGCACTGTGTCATTTCCTGTATATGTGAAATGTCTAGCACAGGCAACTCTGGGGAGATGAACATCAGCTTGAGGTGTCTGTGCCAGGATGCCAGGGAGCTGGAAGGGAACAGGAAGTGACTAATAGTAAGTATTGAGATATTTGAGGGGAGGTGACAAAAATCTTAATAAGAAATTTTGGTAGTGACACTGTGCTACATGGACATTAACAGTGACGATGTTGTTACCACTTGACAGAAGGGGAAGGTGACAGATCAGGTACTGCAGATTTATTCATTCAGCATCTATCAAGCAGCTACTATTACCACGTGTTCTGTTAAAATCTCAGGAAAGCAACTGTCACTGCAAGTGCTCATGGGAAACAACTAGAGACTCAAGGGGCACCGAAACTCAGTTAGAGGAGGTGGGGAAGGCATCACTCTCTGTCTAAGGCCACACCCTTCCCTCTACACTCCTTCATTCAGAGTGCCTGGGGAACTAAGATTCATGTCTGCCCTTGACAAACACTTCCCCCCCACATGCTTTGTCTTAGTATTTGTCATGGCCATCTGCACAGTTAAGTTGAGGTCTTGACACTGGACAGTGAACATAGCTTACTCACGTTGAGCTGATGGTGTTGCTCAATCTGACCATTCCTACATGGTCCAGAGAATCAATGAACCTCTCTGTTGGCTATTTTTGTCCCCTGATGACCAAGTCCTTTCCAATTCATATGAATTATTCATCTTAATTTTTTTTAATCTTTTAATATATTTGGGGCTGTTCTCACTTCCTGTAGGCTTCAAAACAGACTACATTTGGTGAACTCAGATGGAGTTGTCATGCACTAAGTCCCAAGTAGTTTTGAAGCTGAGGGTTCCTGCCATCCAACTCATAGCTTGAGAAATCATTAAAGAGATCCCACGACACTCTCCACCATAACTGCTTAGTTAATATGTATGCCATCCAGAGCTCTGGGTGAGCTTCATTGCTGAAGTAATCAGATCGTTCTTGAGATGGACCGTGCAAAATGCCAGGTTTCCAAAGGCCATAAAGATCTGTCAATACCCCAGGCAGATGGAATTTCTCTGTATTGTGCATTAGAAGACAGATGTAACAAGTGTTTAAACCTAGAGAGTGTTCGTGACAAGATTAGATGATCTTCAGTCATTCATTTTACTCAGTTCAGCTCTCTCTAATTTAATATGGTTATCAAGATTTTATCATCAAATGAGATGTTTGAAGGGTAATTTACATGCATGAGAAATTGACAAGGTCTAACACTCTATCCCTGGCTTTGAAGAAAAGAAGTTCAATTAAAATAACACAAAATAGACTTGAGGAAAACATTGTAAGATTGAGTGTCACGACACTCCATGTAATTGTTTTCAAATGTTAGAAATCAAATGTGAAAAGCAATTAGTAATTATTCTTGGGTTAATTGGCATGTCTCCAAGGAAACATCACGTTAGATAAAGGGATGATTTTTTTTAAATAGTTGTAGCTACTTTAATTGTCAAGATTCTTAATAGGAACAATTTAAAGCATTGAGGACCTTCCAGATTCTGAGCCATGAATATAATTTTACCCAAGTTTTAGCACATCCAAGTTGCCAAAGACCGTCCTGGAACAATCCTAAGAAGGGCTTTTTGCCAGTCAGGAAAATCCACACAAGCACCTAAACTTAGTTTAATAAGCCCCACCTGTCCTTCAACTGCTTTTTTGGTTCGACTGCCCTGAGGAGTTCAAATCAAGAGGGAACAAAGTGTCTTAGCTTCAGGCTGACCTACTTATGATCCAAAAGAACACCTCAGAATCAGAAATCAGGGAAGTGTAGCCAGGAACGCTCCGTGTGGTGGGCAGAACAGAGACGCCAGCATAAACTCTAGGACCTTCTGGGATGTTTTGCATCCCGCAAAGCTAATCATAAACAGAAAGGGACCTTGGAGAGATCACCAGCCAAGTCTCCTCATCTCATGGACGCAGAGACGAAAGACCATAGCTGGAATGTGACTTGTTCAAGGTCTCTCAATTAGCAAATGACAAAACCAAGAAGACTCAAACACAGGTTCTCCTTGCCTGGGTTAAGTGAGAATGGCTATGTGTATATGTGTCTGGAGACCCTTCCTGTGAGCAGTTTCAGGTGTTTACTTTCAACATATTTATTTGCTATGTTTGTCTCTTTCACCATCGCTAAGTGAATTTCAGCCCCTGACTTATGGCCAGATTATCACAGGAACATTCCATTGATTTAAAAATGGTAATATTATAAAAGAAAGTCCAAGCAGCCAACCTTGCCAAAAAGGCAAAATTCTAAAAATCGTACTACTCGACATTTCCACTCTTGCAGAAACGCAGGCACGAAGCTGCTACACGTGCATGCCACGCACGGCACCTCCTGTCAGCCAGGGCCTGATGGTTGGCTGCCGTGTGCAACTGGGCAGATGCCTGCACTTTAGTGCACATTTAATTTCTTTGCCAGCAGAATTAATTGAGATTGAAAGGAAGAAACAGATACTCCAGGAGAAGGAGCAGCAGTAGGATGGGGAGGGAGGTTTGGGAAGAAGTGGCAAGCGTCCAGTCCATTTCCTCAAGTCAGCTATACTTGACTGTTGTCCTTGCTGCTCCCAAGGCTTCAAGAGTGGAGAAAGCTACCTCTTAGCATCTCGGGGTGGCTGTCAACTCCTTAGCCAGAAATAATGTCAGTGCTCAGACTTACGTGTTATTATTAATCTGTTCGATTTCTGAGCAGTTTTATTGGACAACACAGATCACATCAGGTCTGAGCTCTCTACTTTGTAGCTGTGTGATCTGAATGAAGGCTGTAGGATCTTTTTTGAGACAGGAGGGCCTGATGAACTCAGGGTTGCCTTGAACTTAATACTGTAGGCCAGCTGGCCAGTTACTCAAAATCAAGATCCTCCTGCTTACACTATCTGAATGTGTGTTTGTCACTGGCCTAAGCAGAGTTTTTCTTTTATTTTTTTTTTCTTTTTGCTTTTTTTTTTCATTTTGTTTCTTTCCATTTTTTACATTAGTTTATGTAATGTGTACACTCCTTCCTTCCTTCCTTCCTTCCTTCCTTCCTTCCTTCCTTCCTTCCTGTCTTCCTCCCTTCCTTTCCTCCTTCCCTCCTGCCTGCCTTCCTTCATTCTATCCTTCATCTTCCTTCCTTCCTTCCTTCCTTCCTTCCTTTCATCCTTTCGTCCATCCATTCTGTTATTTACTTTCTTACTTTCTGACCACAGATCGCAAGGATTTACTTTGCTGTATAGAAGGATATCGTTTGTGTAATTGAGATGACTCCAGTGTCAGGACCTCTGTAGTCCCCGCCGCCGCCCCCCCCCCCACCCTGCCCCCGCCCTCCCCCACCCCACCTGTCTTTTCTCATGAAGGTGCCTGGGTGGGGATAGACTTCATCAGATTCATCCATAGCTGAGAGCATAGGTACTCAAAGGCACTGCGGTCCTCCTGCCAGGATAAAGGACCTCCAAGTTCCTTCATGCTCAGCCTTTTCTTTTCCTAACTCTGAGAAATACTTTCATGCTCATGTGAAGCATGTTGGCAACGTGTCCGTTGAATGGTTTTTGTCACGACTATTCAGGTTCAGACTTCCATTTCCCTGAGGAACCTCTTTGAGAGTCTCTCCACATTTCAAAGTAGGGCTTGTTAATCTTCTCCCACAGATGATTTTCACATCTTTAAAGGAGAAGCTGCAAACCAACAACAAGCCATCCAGATAGAACCTCCAGGCTACTTGTGTAACACACAGAGGTACATAGAGGAAATCTGAGAGTTGCAGACTCTAAGTGTAATAATTCCAACAAAACATGCAAAGTATATCCTTTAAAACCCTCAAGTCAGGTCATTTTCTGCACTTCTAACCATGCCCTTAAGTGACAGACAGAGTGAAGAACTGTGGCCACCTGGAAATGGTGCCTACCGCAGGAGGTTTATTTGCACACCCATATAGCACACAGCCTGGCCCATGGCTATTTGCATGTCTGCCCTTCCCTACTGCATGTGTAGTTCTAGGTGCAGCTAATGGGAAGGTGAAAGAACTACCGTCGTCATCATTGTAGTACGTGAGTTATAAGACTATCCTTGACATGTACTGTATGCGACAGATGTGTGTGAAGCCTCACAGAAGATCCATCTATAGCTCAACTGGTATTTGGTTGCTTGAGTCTGCAATAGCTGGTGGCTAGTTAGAAGGCAACTCCCAGTCAGTCTGTCCCTAAAACCATGTTTTTGCTTGGCTATGAATTGTTCTCTGAGTTTCAGGCTGTGAAAATTCTCTGGCTGTGCATTGGGGTCCTATTAGCCTTGGGTTTCCCCCTTTCTTTCACCCTTTTTGAAGATTATTTTTATTCTTATTAAATGCATGTACAAATGTCTATGCACTGCACAGTGCTCTTATCCAGCGAGCCACATTGCAGCTGAGTGTTTTCCCACTTGTATCAAGAAGATGAACAGGTGAAAAGCTGCATTTGCTTGTGAAGCTCCCCCAGCTCTTGTCCTCCAGTTAGTTACAACTCTAGGTATAGATACATATGACCTGGGTAGATGGGTTACTTTGAGAGTGGGTTCTACTAAGTCAACTAGAATTCATTTTAAAGGCTTTAATAAGAGCATTTGAATATAAAGTAAATTGTAGTCTACTTAGCCCGAGGGCAGAAAAAAATAGACTGTTGAAAGTCTAGAGATTGAGCTGGGCAGTGGTGGTGGCCTTTAATCCCAGCTCTTGGGAGGCAGAGGTAAGTGGATTTCTGAGTTCGAGGCCAGCCTGATCTACAGAGTGAGTTCTAGGACATCCAGGGCTACACAGAGAAACCCTGTCTCAAAAAAGAAAGAAAGAAAGAAAGAAAGAGAGAGAGAGAGAGAAAGAGAGAGAGAGAAAGAAAGTCTAGAGATCAATGAGAGAAACACAAATGACTCATTCCAAAGCATACCTATGGGTGATCAGAATCACACAGAAAGGCCTGGCCTCGGGAAGCACAGGTAGAATAGCTGTGGGATTCCCAGCTATGTGGCCATATTCCTTCTCCTTCACTGTTAATCATTCAGATTCATTAATATTGTCTTTGCTCTCCACAAGGGTATCTGCCCTAGTTAGTGTTCCATGACTGAACTGGCCATTACCACTGACTGTTTCATGAGTGATCATGGTCATGCTATTTTTTTTAATAAAGATTTTTAAATAAGAACTCTAGTCTATTTAGATGTGTCCAACCTTTTGATATTACTGCATGATATCATCATTTATATTCTACAAACTTTGTGCTGCCTAAGAACCAAGAGAGCAAGATACAAGATAAAACAAATAAACAACAACAAAATCGCATAATGTTTTGGGTGAGTTTATGATTTTTTGTGTTGGACGACATCTATTGCTGGCCTTAATCACATGGGGCTCACAGGCCACGGTTGGACGTGCCTGAAGAGCCAATCTTATTGTGTATTTCACATAATAGCTAATGGTTATAGAAAGAAACATTTAAAGCTTCTGGGATGTAATAAAATGATCAGACAATGGTTCTGACAGTTTAAAAAATAAAACCACTAAAATAGTGGTTAGAGATCAAGTCTGAATAATACCTCATATCTTTCCTGTGAGAGGAAATGATTGCAGTATGGTCATGTTGCAAGTCACAGTAAAGCTCTACCATCTTCGTGGTGGCTAGTAATTGTAACAGGATGATATAGCACAGGCTTATGCATAAAAATGTCTCCTAGTTTGCAAGTGGATATGGCCTTGCTACTGTCTGCTGTGAGTGAGCAGACACACCTTGAGTCTTTCTTCTCCCTGGGCAGGGACTTAACATCTTCCATGCTTTGGTGGATAAATGGGAAAGGCTGGAACTACTCAGATGTTAATGGTGATAAACAAGCCATGGAAAACCCCTGTCTTGGTTCATAGTAGAAATCTTTTTGTACTAGGACAAGATGAACCTTCTGCAAGCAAAGAGAGTCTCCTCTCTTCTTCAGCCAAAAGTTCACCAGGGCTCAAACAAGTTCTTAATGGATTCCAGCAAGACTCTGTGAAGCTCTAGGAAAGATGTTTCTGTTTCGAAACCTAGAGGAATGTGCTAGCTCAGTACCACGCTGAAATCAGGACCCACCTGCACTCAAGCCCCAGACCCAGCTTCCAGTCTGGTTCCGATTTGGCAGAGGAGGGGGACCTTGGCAGCCTGCCTCTATTGTTTTAAAGCATTGCTGCCATTCTGTAATTCACAGCTCACGTCTCACCTCCTCCATCACCCCTTTTCAGGCTGATGAGAAAGCAGCCCCATCTGTATCCCAAACATAGCACATAAGACCCTTTCATTCTGCTACTCCAGTCTATGAGACACAAGAGATTCTCAGTTGTCCATACTGATAAAAGAATGAGTTCCTAGAGAGAATCTGTCATTATGCCTGCATAGCCTGTGGAGACTTTCTACCCTCATAGAAAGGTACTGAACCCATGAAGATAAATTTGCAGGATGCAGAGAAGTGATAGATTTGAAGGGCCATCCATCCCCAGGCCCAGTTTATACATGATGGTGAATTTTCTATGAATGTTTGATTTGTAGTCTCTCAGTAGTCTCAGTTTTCTGATTAGTCTTGGAGCTGTGTGTATCTTCTAAGAGGACAAATTAAATCACATAAATAATGAATAGTAATCTTGTCCATGAAATGAGAGCTCAGTTATTTTTTCACACCTATATTTGAGATTATTTTTATTTTTTAAGTTAACATTTAAAGTAATAAGTATCACCATGGCACTACTAAATATATGTATCATTATACTTTGTTCTTTTTTGCAAGTTTTAAAAAATTTATTGATTTCTTTTTTTAATTGTGTTTGAATTTTTTAAAAATGAGTATTGTGTATAGTTGAGTCTTCCATGTTTTGGACTTTTGAAGAATATCACAGAGCAGTTTTTAGCATACTTTAGTATTCTTTCCTTTGTGTCTTCTCCTCCTTTAGCTAATTTGTTGCTATTGTTTTTATTATAATTAAGAGCCATTGTATCTGGTCTTATCTTAAACTTTAAGAGCTTTGCATTCTTGCACGGAGTCTTCATCTTTTAGAGGAGTGATTGTTATACTTTGCAGATAGATAGGCCAAGGAACAGAGAGACGAGGCGGCGTGGAAAGAGCCACATAGCTGATAAGCAACAAGATTTGAATTTCCATTTATGTCTTCTAATTCCAAAGTGCACCATTCTCTGAGCTCTCTTGATACTATACTGCACTATAGATGTCATATAGTTGAATCCATACTGATCTGGCTCTGCAAAAGAATGACAAAGGCAAAAATACAGTCTTCTCTCTTTTCATGAATACATAAAGAAGCCACAGACTGAGCAGGGCAGAATAAGGACATCATTACAGAGTTGCTCCAAAAACAAACAGTATCACATGTTTACTTGTATGTGTGCATTTAATTACACTGTTCCATCTGTGTGTTCTTGTGTTATTTGTGTGTGTGTGTGTGTGTGTGTGTGTGAGAGAGAGAGAGAGAGAGAGAGAGAGAGAGAATTTGTCTCCTTTCTCCATTGTTGTAAAACAGATGTAACATACAATTTACCAATTTACCCTCTTTTAAGTATGTTGGTCCCATGGTACTGAGCTCATTAACATTGTGATACACCCATTACTATCACCCACCTCTAAAACTTGCTCATCCTCCAAATGAAGTGCCACACCTATTAATGACTAACTCCAAACTCTCACCTCCCTTGAGCTTCTGGTAGCTACCAATCTAGTGCCCATGTCTATCTATTTTAGTGCTCATATGAATGGGATCATAAAAAATTAATTTTTCTGTCCAATATGAGGATTTTTCCCCCAACTTAGGAAGGATGAAATGCTGAAAGTTTATCCATGTTGATCAGAAATTATTATTTAGATAATTTAGCTTAGATCAGAAATCTCATTCTTTTTATGGTAATATTTGATATAGATGAAATTTTGTTTACCCACTCACCTGGATGGACATTTTCTGCTTCCGGCAGTAGTGAATAACGTTGCTATTAAACATGCAAATACCTATTCATGCCGGTAGTTTCAGTTATTTCAACTCTATACAGAGAAGTCAATTGCTGTATTGCATGGTAATTCTATGCTTAAAATCCCAAGGGACTTGCACATTGGGGCAAGGGGGCAGGGAGGTGTAGTTTCCTAATGCTACACCATTTTAAGTTCCCCTCCCAGTCCTATACCCACAATTCCCCCAGAGTCAGGCTGATAACACCCTTGAAAGCACAGCTGTGACCTTTAAGCCTGTCACCCTCCCACAGAGAGTACAATGCCTCTCCCAGTTTGCGGAGCAGAGACTTGCTCTTTGTGATGGAGATCATGATGCCAGCACTTCTGGGAATTCCCCTCCCCAGTGCTCTTCCCTCCTTTTTGCCTGTCTCCTGTTCCCAAACTCAGAAAATAGCCATGAAAACAGTGACGTGCATGTCTGCCGGGGAAAACAAAAAACAAAAAACAACCCCCCCCCCAAAAAAAAAACCACAAAAGCAAAAGTGAAGCTGGGCCTCTTTGCATTCTAATGAGACGGTTCAGAGAATGGCAGCTTCCTCACCCATCACATGTTGATTTATGATTACTAGCACAAGTTGGGCCAGCTGAAGCCACATCTGCAATTTAAATGACTGCTTACAAAGTGGAGCTCTTAATATCTAGTTAGACTCCACGGCTGGCATGGTAATCAAGAAAGCTGTTAGTTCTAACACAATTTCTAACCAGGCATTAAACTGCATTCCAAAGAGGAATGCAAACTTGGTCTGGTTTGTTTGAAGGTAACAATGTGTTTGTAGAAACCAGTGGATTTTGCATTTTGCTTTGAAAAACATAGGATAGAAACGACATTGGATGCTTTTGATTCTGCCATTTGAGTATTAGCTTGTTTTATTTTGAATTTTGCTTTTACTCTGGATCAGAAATCGGAGCTGCATGTAGACATGGCTGGAGAGGAACATACTGATGCTAGTAACAGTTCTGAACCTTGGGGCAGATGTGTAGTATAAAGACTGCTCTCATAACTCTCCCGCATCCTTAGACTCTGGAAGATAAGAGGGACAGCTTTTCTCCTTTTGTGCAATGTAGTAACTTTCCTAAGTGGAACATTCCCACGATGGCAGCATGCTCTATTCTCATGCTCCAAAGTTTGTATGTTATAGTCGAAAGAGGCAAAGCTGAGGTAATGGTTCGATGTGGCACATGGTCTGCTTGCCGCAGGCTGTAAGACTTGACCCCTGTACCACTGTGGAAACAAGAGGTGGATGCTGAAGTCAGCATGCTTCCGAATTGACTTTTCCTCTTCTTCTGACACTGTGTGCTTCAAGTTGGAAGTTCACACTGGGGTGATCATCACTGGCTTTTGGCACGCTCTAATGAGAGGTCTCTATGGGGTTAGGTGGTTCAGAAGTGTCTAGGCTGAGTTCAGTTGTTTTTTATTCTCTGGACCCTCATCTTCCCTTGTCATCATTAACTTCTCCTTTTGCATGTTCTCCCCTCTCTTCCAGGTAATAACCTAGTCACCGCTGAAACTAAGCTATGTCCAAGCGTCAGAAACACATTTTCAGGGGAGGGGTGGTTCTCAAACAGGAGAAAAGCCTTGGTGTGTGTGTGGGTGGCGGGAGCAGTATTTTGTCTCCTAAATAACTTTTCTTTAGTTACATCTTCTTTTCCCAAGAGTGACTCTGAGTTGATGCTAAGAAACCAGGTCAGCATTAGTGAGAGGTTGCTGGTAGGCTAAGCTTTGAAACAGAAGCCTCTGCAATAAACAGTGTGTTCTCACTTGGGCAGCTGGTTAGTGCCAGCTCTTTTGTTGGACACACTGGTGGCTTTCACATCCTCCAGTGTCTTAAGTGATGGAGAATGATAAGGAAGCGCATATTAGAAGGCCAGAGTCCCAACTGTCATATTCTAGGCGTGCGACTTAGGAAGTTGATTGGCTATATCTTATATATATTCATGTATATTCATAAGATTATTGATCTACTGTCCAGTCTACATGAAATCTATAAAGGACAAACCATGCCCGACACAGAATATGCTTCATGAACACCGCCATTCCTTCCTCAGCCCTGCTCATTTCTTCATTCTTTCTATCACTGGGCTCACTGCCCTCATTTACAATGTCCTAGCACACCTTTCTCCTTTGCACTTGACTTATATGCTGCCCTTCTGTTCTCTCAGACACTACCGTTATCCCCTGGCCAAATTAAAGGACCATTCTTAGTGCAAACAAAAACTCAGCTAACAATTAACAATCTATTTTCTCTTGATGTATTCACTGGAAATAATTCAAATATTAAAGGCAGATAATAACCTGACAACTCAACACTCAACTGCTCTGTGCAACATACTATTCAAAACTATTCTCACCTAATACGAACAAATATTTTCTCCTACTCTGTGATATATATTTCACTAACCAGTTCTTTGCAACTTCACTATGCCTACAAGGAACATTGAGCTTGCACTCGGGAGGCAGAGGCAGGTGTATTTCTGAGTTAAGGGCCAGCCTGGTCTACAAAGTGAGTTCCAGGACAGCCAAGGCTACACAGAGAAACCCTGTCTCGAAAAACCAAAAAAAAAAAAAAAATAATAATAATAATAATAATAGAATTGTGATATTAAAATTTGCATAAGGAGCCAAAGAGATGGCTCAGTGTTTAAGAGCACTGACTGCTTTTCCAGAGGTTCTGAGTTCAATTTCCAGCATCTTATGGTAGCTCACAAGCATCTGTAATGGGATCTGATGCCCTCTTCTGCTGTGTCTGAAGAAAGCAACAATGTAGTCACATAAATAAAATAAATAAATAAGTCTTTTTTCTTAATTGCATGAGGATTATATCAATACCATGTTCAAAATCAATTTGAAATAACCCTGAGACCCTTAAAATTGGTGATCAGATCATATTTTTTTTATCAAATATATCTGATAGTGTTATAGGGAGCCCACCAGAGATGATCGATCACTCAGACAGTTTATAACCAACTTAAAGTTTTTATTCCAGCCAGTTGGGACCACACTCAGATATTCAGAACCTAAGTTTAAAAACATATCCTAGTATCTCAGCAGCTGCAAGTTGGGGGGGGGGGTGATGAGGGGGGATTTCATGCAAGTAAGCAGTTTAAAGGAAGCCGAACTAAACAGTTAGCTTGAGTAGGATTCTGCAGAAGCACACAATTTAACTGAAGCTAAGCTGGTTTGGAACTTTCCACCTGGAGTTCCTAGGATAGAGTTGAGTACTTTTCTACAAGGCTTCCCATGAGGGATACCAAGTTCTTGTCAAACCTAAAAGAATTTGAGATGGAAGAACCTCTGTGCTGACCTGCCCTGCCACAATAGAGCCATCCTTAGAAAACTTGAGGACTGTTACAGTTCAGAGTTTTATAGCTATTATGGCAACAATACATTTCTTCTACTTTTCAAATAAGGTAAAATTATCTCAAGTTGTATAAGTTAAAAATGTATGCAGAATAGACACTACAAGGCACAATGTAGCCAACTTACTGTTTCACACAAAGCATCTATCCCATCTCTTATTTGCTGTGGTCCATCAGAAATCCTTAAGTTTAGGGAATAAAAGCAGGAACTCTGGATACTTTCAGAGGGATTAGAATGCTCTCTGTGTTAATATTTATGCTTTCTGTGTTAAAAATGATGCTTTTCAGATAATTTGTAGAATTTGACTAGAAACAAGTACAGCTATTGTAAAAAATATTTTCAAATATTTCTAAATTTAATATTCTCATTACACTGTGATTCACTTGTGCTCTTACATTAAAGATGTACTGAATGTTTTATTGTGAGATTTGAAACACAATTTCATCTGGATTTAAACTAGGATCACAGAAGAATGGAACAAGGATTTGTTTCTCTGTAGGGATGTGAGTTCTTATTGGTATTTTCTTAATCTTTCAGAATGGCAAAGAAAATGCATACAGTCATTTCTTTGACTGAACGTATTATGTCAAACATGAAAGAAGAAACAGCTCATTGGCCATTGTTATAATAGAGTGATTCAGCAAAATGAGTTTGATTGGCTATACCCACTCCCACCCTCCCTACACCAACTCAGACTGAGAAATGATGGCTACATTGTCTCTCCCAGGCTTGCCCAGCCAGTCCAGTCACTGCTCCCAGCAGTTAACCTTTCATCTGGCCCACTAATGTGGGCACCCATTAAAAATCAGCCAGTTCATTTTTCTCTTCTGTGATTTGTGACTCATGCCTATTAATTAATTGCTGATTTTGATTAATATACAAATCAAATTCACAGCTTCAGGGATGCTACTTTCCTTTAAAAAAAAAAGAGCAAAGTAACTTTTAACTTATCTTTACCGTGTTTAGATTCGGTGACTCTTTCTTACTAAAATACATTCATATTGAACATTCTCAAACACAAATGAACTGCAGTTTATCTGTTTTCTGTTAACATCCCTAGGTCACAACCTGAAGAGACTCTGGTAGAGAAAAGCAGAGCTCTTGTCCCAGCCTCTTAAAATTTGACTTTCCCAGGATCTTATGACTTAAAAAAATGTATTTGAGACAGTTTTATTTTGTATTGAAAAGGAGACTTAGTGATTATTGCTCACATGGATATATTTTAATGTGGTTCTTGAATTAACGCTGGATCAGTGGTCTGGAGTTGGAAAGTTGAGAGCTTCTAGAACTCTCAGTGCTCCTCTATGACTTGAGTGACTTTTAGAAGAAATGATTTGCCGCTCCACAGCAAAGCTGGGGATTTTTAAAAATCTTTATTCTAAAATATTCCATTGACCTTCTTATAAGTAGTTTCTCCATGAGCTAACCCAGCTTGGTGCTGGCTATTACATTGGGCTACTTTAACTGGATATGGTCTGTAAGGGTATTGCTTAAAAGCCATTTTCTGTGGAAATTCTACCCACTCTAAATTCTAGCATAGAGTCTATTTCATCTGTAGAGTAGAACTGTAATCTTACTTCATAACTGCTGTGGTCAAATCTAGAGACTAAAAAGCCCCTGAAAACTTGACTGTATGTCCAGAGTTGTGAGACAATTAGGTCTTATAGACATAAGACCTAGATCACTAAGGAACAATTGACTATACACACCTCACAATGTAATTAATACATATGGTTTGACAGTTATATGGACTATGAGATGGAAGATTTGAAAATAGAATCATCTAAGGAGTTCTGAACTATATACTTGGAATTTTTATGTTCTATGTGCAATGTCCTAGATCTTTATATAAGTTATATCAAGTAATTCAAGATCCATAAAATAGATTATTTTCTTTTTATAATTCATTAGACACTGGATTTCATATGAACAATCTGACATATTCAAATAGATGGCAGTAAGTCAGCACAACCTAGTGGAGTCGTGTTTTGCCCCATAATATTATCCTGTCTCTTTCATGGTAGAATGTGCTAAAGAACAGAGTTTTTAGGAGTATATGATATACAGATTCCTGGTGAAAATAATTATTCCCCAAGCTAAAACAAATAGGTAATGCAGTGAATTCATTAATAGCATGCTGTGATACAGTATTCTGGCCTTGTAATAAGCACAATATATCTACAGCAGGAACTCTAAGGATCATGATAGAACCGAGATTCATGATAGGCACTGTTTCTTAGGGGACAGAGTAAGAGCCTACTCTGTTCAATAAGAATAGCCTCACTATTCCATTTAAATTCTTTATAAGTATAGCCTACTACTTTGGGAAAACTGACATTAGCAACCTTGACTTCTCAAGTTAATCAAAACAAAGTTACTGTCTTATGCATGCTTTCAAGACATGTGGACAAAGGTTTGGAGTTATTTTACTGATGCGATTTTGAGATAAACTCTGTATTTGACCAAATTTCTTTGGAGTTTACTTAAAAGAGATTCAATATGCATGCATAGAAATGGCAATAGAAAAATGAGTGGTCTGTAGTTGAAATCATCTAAGTCTGTCAATTGGGGATGAGTTTGAAAGTTGTTGAAGAACAATATGAACTAACCAGTACCCCCAGAGCTCGTGTCTCTAGCTGCATATGTAGCAGAAGATGGCCTAGTCAGTCATCACTGGGAAGAGAGGCCCCTTGGTATTGCAAACTTTATATGCCCCAGTACAGGGGAATGGCAGGCCAAAGAAGTGGGAGTGGGTGGGTAGGGGAGCAGAGTTGGGGGAGGGTATAGGGAACTTTTGGGATAGCATTTGAAATGCAAATAAAGAAAATATCTAATAAAAAATAAATCTGTGAGAAAAAAAAAAGAAAGTTGTTGAAGAACAACACATATAACTTTGTCCAAGAAGCTTGATACTCATAAAAAGTAATATCTAGGGAGGTGACCAAGCACAGACTTGACAGCAAGAGCAGGAAACCTCTTCTCATGGATATGAGACCGGGCAGCAGGACACGTAGATTACCATTGCATCTCCTCACCTCTTTTTTGTCCTCTCTAGCCTTGACACATAAAACAGCATACTTGTCTAATTTCAGATAATTACTGACTTTTAAATGAGAATTTTATTGCATGAAAAAAATTTTGTTGAATTATGACCCATATCTGGAATTTTGAACTCTTTCGATCAAAATGTCAACAAAATTATCCAAAGCTACATATGCAAGCAAGGGCCAGCCCTGACAGCAGAATGGCTGCTCTGTGGTAGCTTATTGAACAGGCACATTCTACCAGAGCAGAAGACCGGCTGCTATCCTTTCTTCTCAACAAAGGGCTCCTGTGTTTGAACAAAAACTATGTGCTGTATGCCCAGCAGTAGAAGGGAGTCTGAGCAGTGATGTCAAAGTATACCATGATGTCACCACAATTCACAAAGAATTACAGTTAATGCCATGTGAAGTGCGGCCAAATCCAACACTTTCCCTCTTGGGTACTTCACAGTCTGAGAGACAGAAGCAAGGCCAGAGGTCAGGTCTTTGTATAATTTTGTTTCGCATTCTCCAGACACCCTAATTTTGGAAGCAGAGAAGAGAGAAGACAGCCTGTTAAAGAAAGGTCCCTGGCCATCTGCAGAGAATGAATTCTAGTATCTGTAAGCAATGGTGTCTATACTAGAGTAATTCTTAGGCTCTCTGCTGGAGACTTCTAGATAAACAAATTTTACTAAAAACAATATGCAAAGGAAAAAACTCCAGATGTGTTTAGCAATAAATTTACACAAGAATGTGGTCTGAACCCTGGAATAAACAAGGGAGGAGAAATATAAATCAGATCGGGAGCACCTGAGAGTGAAATGCATGCTGGAAATCAGACCTCCTCGAATGCCTTTTCCCTTTCAGAGTATTTATTCAGCCATCATCTAGACAAGACTCCTGACCTCCCAGAAAGGCAGAGCAGGATACGTTCTTTAAAATATTTTCAACCTGAAAAAATTGAATTCCTCTTCTTGGTGTCTCATAATGCTAACCTTGATATCTTGCTTCTCTTTCATTTCCTCTGTAACATAAAAAGATGAAAACTTGGGGTCTGAGGATATAGCAGTTTATAGAAAATGCTTGTATTGGGAGCAGAGTTCAATTCTCCACCACAACACAAGAAGCTAGACATGGTGCAGGGATAGGAAGATGTGGGGCCTGCTGGCTACTCAATTAGTGAGCTCTAAGGCTAATGAGAGACTCACCCTGTCTCCAAAAAGAAAAGGCAAAAGGGGGCAAGAAGTGGTTGAGAAAGACACCCAAGATCAGCCTCAAACCTCCACATGCACATGAGCACATGCAAAGGCAGACACACGTGAACACATACAAGGTAAGACCAATAGAACCAGTGTGGATGGCCTGTGTTCTCTAGAATGCGCAGTGAGCATGCTACTGAGAAACTTATTATAAAGAGAACAGGATTAGCCCCCAAGACAAACCAAATCAAACCACCAGCATGGAGAAAACAAATCTCATTCCTGTGAAACCAGGCTGTGCTGTAGAATTTAAACACAAAGGTTGTCGAGGTCCCATCCCTCTGGGGAGGTAGGAGCAGAGAGACTGCAGATGGAGGGACTGTGGCCAGATAGCCAAAAAGGAGAGTCCACACAGGGTCCGCTGAGGGCTTACCGAAGTGGAAGTCCATGAGGAAGAGCCAAGAATCAAGTCAAAGAGCAACCGCAGGATGAATCTCCAGATGCAAATTTCTGGGAATGCAAGAGCAAGGGCACAAAGCTCAGAAAGCAAGCCTAGGGAAAGAGGTCAGAGGGTCAGAGGGACCTGTCCTTGAGAGATGTGAGCATCCTTACCCTAGGACAGTTCTGGAATAATGAGTAGTGGTCCAGAGCCAGGGAAGAAACGCGACAAGTTAGGGTTAAGTTCTCCTACAATGCTGTGTTAAAAGATGCTTCTCTCAATCATTCTTTCCCTCTTCAGAATTAATAGGATAGAACTTAAATTGTCATGGTTATCATATTGTAGGAGTTTGGGGGAAAGGGAGAAATTCTTTGAATTTTCAATATATTCTGTTTTCTGTGTCACTACTTATAAACTGAATTCATTTATTCATGTAGTACTTATTTTCTGTGTGCTGAATATTTGGGTGCTGACACTGTTCTCAGAGGGCAGTGAATAAGATAACTGTACATGTTAGACAATAAAAAGAGATACCACATACATGTATATTGTATTATATGAAATTAGTGCTGTGAAATAAGACAAGAGATCTAGATCAAAGGACTTGAGATTGGGATGAGATATAATATCTCGCCAACTGAAGTCTTACTGAGACATCAGATGCTTTCTCAAGCATATACTTAAAGAGACAAGAAGACCACTATAAAAATGTCTAGAGCATTCCAGCCAGTGCCAACAACTGGGGCTGTCCTACAAGGAAGATACATTTTGTTTGTTTGAAAAACTATGAGGAAGGTGAGTTAGAGAGAGATGGAGTCAGAAGGGAGACTCAGAGGTTGTTGGATGCGTGGGAGGAAGACTTTATAACTGAGTGGCAAGCTCTGAGGACAGAAAACCATGTATAGGGAGAATTCTTCTGGAAAAATTCTGTCTTCAGCAAAAGGAGTGAATATTTTCACATAAATGTACACTATATATATATATATAGTTATATATATATATATATAGTTATATATATATAGTTATATATATATAGTTATATATAGTTATATTATATATAGTTATATATTAGAATGTGGGAGAGCTGAACTTTACCATAACCAGTCTAATAGCCTATCAGCATCTCCTGCTAGTGTGTGTGTGTGTGTGTGTGTGTGTGTGTGTCTCCTGGATCCTAGCTACCTCAGAGCTACAGAGAAGTGTTGCCTTGTGCAACAAGGTGTGACTAACAGAAACATGAGCATCCTCCTTCCTCCTGTATCTTGTAATTCTAACCTCCAAGACAGGCTTTGTCATAGTCTGGAGGGACCGCCCTCCAGTAATATTTGTTGCTCTTCCTGTACTTTGGCTGTGACAATACCATGTCCTAGGAGTGTGGTCTCAGGCAAGTACTTTTTAACCTTTCAGAAGGAACTAAGATTTTTTTTAATACAATGGTGAGTTTAGTTATTATTCAGGGTTATTGAAGGAATGGAGTAAGAAGACATAATTACCTAAGTATGGGGGATGTCTGGCAAATGGTGCTTCGTTTTACCCCAGCCTTTCTCTTTGTCTGTGCCCTTTTGACCTTCATTTTAGTCTTCATGAACTTACTTCCTTTCTGCTCTTGCCTGTTTCTGGAGAATGGTCAGATTCATCCTGTTCACCCTTGATGTGGACCATGCCTACAGTCTATCAGATGTCTCCATATTACCGCATCAGCCAGTATAATGCCTAAGTTCACTTGATATGGTTTAATGTGGGTATAATCAACAGCTTCATGGGCCACTTCTCCCAAGGATATTTACATAATAAACAAAGGCCTATGCAAGTGTGTTTAATTCAAAAGTATCCTGTATCATTTCTTTTTCCTATGTGGTCCCCGTGTTTTGGAAGTTTCTATCAACTCATAACACTACATGTATTAGGTAATACTTTTTTTTTCCAATTTCATGACTTAAAGATCAGAATTTGCAATTAATAAATCCATACAACCAAGATCAGCATTCTGCATATTTGTATAATTGAGGTGGCTAGTGTCTTGGTTACCTTATATGGTTTGATTACAGATAAGCATATATCCATTAAGGTTTTGAAAATAGTAAACTTAGCTCACAGGCCACTGTGAGTGCCTTTGTGAATTACGGGGATCCTTGCTTTCTCATACTGGAAACTTTAGTTAGACCCCTCCCCCACATACACACACACACATACACACACATGCTCATAAAAATCATAAAATCATAAAAGAACATTTAGTGCCCATAGGAAACTGTAAGACGGGAGTATGTATGTGTACATGATGTATGTATGTGTACGTATGTTGTTGTTGTTCTTCTTGTTCTTGTTCTTGTTGTTGCTGCTGCTGCTGCTGTTGCTGTTGGTGGGGCACAGGTTTACATTGGAGGTGACTCATGATTCATTCCCTATATGTGCTTCCATGTCACACATCGCCCATGAAATCATCCCTTCATCCCTTCACCCCTGTGCCTGGATTTTGCTCTGGTCATGGTGATCCACATGAGAATTCCCAACCTAGTCATTATCATTGCCATATAAATATTTTACTGTATACCTCTGTGTGGTTCATGGCATTCCACAAGACAGAATCTTGAGGTTGTTACTTTCCAGCTATTTGATCATGGGGAAGTTATCTTCTCAACCTCAGTGTTATAATCTGTCCTAGAAACCATTCAAATATAAAAAGAAATAATACTTGTGGAAAAATAATACTTGTGGAGAATTGTCTGAAAGAGAGGCAGCCAGTTCATTTTGCTGGCTCTGGAGTGGTAAATTGGTTTAGTCTTCTCATATAACAACCATAGTCTATTGGATTTGGTTCCTAGAGCATAATGGCTTTAAGCATCCAGGGCCACGTAAAAGCTCAGTGGCAAAGAATGCTGCAGTTGCTCAGCATGTCTGCTATGGGTCTAGGCATGGAGAGTAGCTGCACATGGGCCATATTTTTGCCTAGCCCCAAGGGTCCCGGTGTTCACTCTGGGATTAGGGAAGACAGTTCCAGCGCTTTGTACCTAGATGATTTGTTTATGTTTCTTAAAATGCCTTGTATCCAATATTCTCTAACCGTTATGCTTCATTAGAGGTTCTTGGGAAAATATGCATCTGGCATTTAGGTCCTTTGAGGTTTTCCTGAACCCGTATTTTTTTTTTATCCATTCATTATACAGACACGAGTTATGTCTACTACAAGGAACACATCACCTATACATTTTGAAACGATCCAATAGGTTTCTTTTTTTTCACAGTTGCTCTCCTTTCTTCTATTCTGAAAAGTTCAAATACAGGCACAGCACATAACCCCACTTAGCATGCAGCAAAGCTACGCATGCTCATGGTATGCAACACATATAGCTTCCTTGTGTCTAGACTTACTCTTCCTAACCTTGGTTTTTCTTTTGGCTTTGCTGACCCAATTAAAAGGTTTTTTTTTTCATTATATTACATCAGTAATATGTGCTATACATCTTATTGTAAAGATCTTAATCTTTGAAGAATCTGATTGGATGTTTTATACCTCCCCTACTTCTAAGCATAATTAGGAATTGAGTTATAATATCTGTAAGAGCATACTGTCTCCCATACAATTATGTCTGGATTAAATAATTCAGAGGTGCTCTGATCAGATTTGCAGTTTAGTTTTCCATATTTGTCTTTCTCAGTGCTGAAAATAGAAGGATTTAACAGTATCTTACCTCATGGGTTGGATCACGAAAGGCTTGACATCATTGGCTCAGTATTTGATGTTTGCAGTTGAGGTCTTTATGGGAAACCATTTGAAACAGGGCCAACATGAACCATCTAAGATCATGTATCTAGGGTATAGCATCTGCTTATGGATTACATTTATTCATGTTATAAAAATGACTGGTTTGTTGAATTGGTTTTCTTCTGTGACTTCTAGTCAAGATGTTTTTATATATTACGGCATCTAGAGAATTCCAGTCCTGTGTTCCACCTATTCTGTTGCTATCAGCTGTGGAAAGTGAAGGAAGAAAGACCTTTCAGCATGCACTGAAGGCCTGCTGCCTAAAATCTGCAAAATGTGTTGAAAGTCGGTGAGCCAGCTGGGATTGCCGACTGTGGTAGCAGTATTTGTTTAAGGAGCCCTTTCCCTACTGACTTCAGCAAGTCTTGATAAGGGAAGGACCATCGGCAATGTAATATTCCTATTTTCTAGTCAGAAAGAAAGAAAAGGGCTGTATGTCTACACACACAAAACATCATGTGTCTAAAATGTAGGAGCCAAACAAGGTTGTCTATTAGTTGCATATAAACATCTAAAAGACTGTTATTGGGAGGCAAAGGCAGGCAGATTTCTGAGTTTGAGCCCAGCCTGGTCTACAAAGTGAGTTCCAGGACAGCCAGGGCTATACTAGTCAGTCTCAGGGTATTATTGGTGCTATTTTGCTTGTCTGTACATTGTTTTTAGAATGTATTGTACTTCATAGCACTTGAAATAAGAATTTGGCAAACTTAGCTCTACTGTGCAATCATTTTGATGAAATGAGGCTAGACCCCCTGCTCCAGCTGATATTTAGTAGCAGAATATGAAGCTACATCTGACCAAGATATTCAGCTAGATTTCCATCCTTTTCCAGAAGGTTCTCTGCAGCTGCCAAAATAATGAGTGGACATTATCTCACTTCAGTGTCTTGTCCAGAATGGGGTGGATCTGGGAACTCTGTGACCTGAACATCGCCTTTCATGACATTTTATTAATAATGAGTGTAGGTGCACTTGGGAAATAGTCTCTACTAAGTTGTCCTTTACAGTAATTCCTGTTCATGTGTCAGGACAGAGGTTTAAATGTGGCCTCTCATCATTTGTGGCATGCTTTTTTTATTTGTACATGCAGATACATACACACAAGTACAACCCCACACACCCCACACACACACCCTCACCCCTTGTGGAGTGGGCTTTAAGTCCAAACAGAACGTTGTTGATTACCCCCATAACGCCCATGCCGCTATTGTGCCAGCGGGCATATCTTGCCGGATTGTTATTATAGCTTGCATTGTTCACATCTGGATAAGATTACTAGAGACTTTTCTCCCCTAGTAGCATACATAGAATCTTCCAGCACTATGAAAGCTAGACAATGGGAATGATACTTCCAGGTCAGTACCAACTTAATTTGTTCATGTTTTATGACTCAGACGTGTGGTGTCTTCAGCCACAGGATCTTATCATTATGTTCCATAGGCTAGGCAAGACCAATGGCGATGGGCTGTAATGACTGAAGTGGGTATTGTGGGACCCCACTAACGACTCGTAAATAAGTAACCTTGACACTGGACTTTTTATTTGATAACCTATGGTATCTGGGAAGTTTATTTTCTAGATAGGAGGAAAACCACAGATCTCAAATTAGCTACAGTCTGGTATTCAGGCAAATATGGTCATTGATCAAGCTCCATGTCAGGTCTGTAACCATCTGAGTTGGGGGTGTGGAAAAGAAATTCCAAAATAATAGTGGTTTAAACTAACAGAAATATGTTCTCTTGTAAAAAGAAAAAAGAAAAGCAAACTAAGATATAAGCAGTCCCGGTGTGGTACAGGAACTAGGTCCTTTCTTCTGCGCTGCTCCGTCCTTAGCATGGTCTTTTAAGTCTCTAGGTTGTCTCGTTTTTATGATAGCAGCTATCGGGAAGGAAAGCAGATAGAGGGTACTAGAAAAGCCATGTCAGATTCTTTAGTCTTCCCAGGACAAATTATATTGCCATTTATATTTCAACAGTTACAATTTAGATATATGGCCAGAGAGAAATGCCTTCTTTTAACTCAAAATATTGCCACCTCAAGAGCCTGTATTATAGAGAAAAACATGAGACATTTATACCAAACGCAACCCATAGTCTACTATCTATAAAGAAAAGGCTGAGAACTTGGGAGGCAGAGGCAGGAGAATTTCTGAGTTTGAGGCCAGACTGGTCTACAAAGTGAGTTCCAGGACAGCCAGGGCTATACAGAGAAACCCTGTCTCGAAAAAAAGAAAAGAAAAGGCTGAGAAAGAATAGAACTATAGAGAAGTTAACTCTAGATTCTAGAAACGTCTTCCTTTGCACAAAGGATTCTTAATTTAGAATTCGAAGGGTCAGTAGGAGCCCTCCGGGTGAAGAATTGATTGAGAGCGTTCCATATAGAAAGTACAAAATGCTCAAAGGAACAGAAAGTTCTAGCATCATACTTACCAGTTCAGTCCATTTCTACATTCCTGGTTACTTTCTTTTCTGTTAATAATAGATCTGAAGGTAAGAGTTTAAATTCTAATTAATCATAATAGTTATTCATAATCAATAGATTAAAACATGTCAGGAATGATTATGTTGATAGAATTGCAAACAATTTTCTACTTGGACCAAAATAAGAACATTTCATTTGATGATAAAATATTCCACATTTTAAAAATAATTGAGTTAGAATATTTTGGCATCTTAAAAGGGAATTGATACAAAGGAAGAGAAATGTAAAAAAAAAAAAAGCAATTGTGTCAGAGAGATATTGTGTTAAGCATTGAAATTAAGCAACATTTAGAACTGACTTGGTTCATATCCTAGGGTCTACAAACCCACCCGGAGAGTACGAAGTCAGGCTCTGGCCAAGTTCCTCAGAAGGAATGTCACCTCTTATTTAGCAATCCCTAGTATGACTGGTCTTTTGGATCTAAGAAAGCTAAACTGTTCTTTTCTAAACATGGTTTTGGAGTCATAAGAAGTCTTTAGGACTATGGAGGGCTTTTTATAATTATCTCCCATGGTTCCATTAAAGACATGAGAATCCATTAAGATTTTTCCAGAGAAACTTAAGTCTTGTAAGAAACCTGAAAGTTCTATAATTTAAGAAGGGAATCCAGTTAGGTGTGAGATACTCAAGAGCACAAATTCTCATGTGCCCACTGCCCATCTTGTCTGCCCCTCTATATAGGCAAAAATCCTATGACCATGACATTAAACATGTCTTTCTTCACCTGAGCAACAGAGAGCCCTGAGCTCATGACCCTTGAGTGGCGTGACTTAGGTCACCATGTATTTCTCTGAGTCGGTTTCACTAAAGAATCTAGTTTTGTGACTATTTCCACCTACGTCTAGGTTTTTCTTCTTTCTAAATAGCTAGTGTCTAATGTGCTTCTTTTTTTTTTTTCATTGTGTTCACAGGAAAGTGGGAGAAGGAAAGGGGAGGGGGAGAGGGAGAAGTAGAGAGGGGAGAGAATCAGAAAGAGACAGACACAGACACAGAAAGAGACATAGACGGAGACAAAGAGAGAGAGAGGGAGAGGGAGAGAGAGAGAGAGAGAGAGAGAGAGAGAGAGAGAGAGAGAGAGAGAGAGAGAGAGAGAGCACCCACTGGCTTCCTGCTTTCTTTCTTTTTTTCTTTTTCTTTTTTTTTAGTTTTTTGAGACAGGGTTTCTCTGTAGACCAGGCTGGCCTCAAACTCAGAAATCCGCCTGCCTCTGCCTCCCGAGGATTAAAGGTGTGCGCCACCACGCCCGGCTCTAATGTGCTTCTAAAGAATAGGGTATAAATATAGGCACATATATCCCTTCAGCCATGTGTACCCTTTGGCCACGTGTACCCCTGCAGCCACGTGTACCCCTGTAGCCACGTGTTCCCCTGCAGCTGTGTGTACCCCTGCAGCCACGTGTACCCCTGCAGCCGTGTGTACCCCTGCAGCCACGTGTACCCCTGCAGCCACGTGTACCCCTGCAGCCGTGTGTACCCCTGCAGCCACGTGTACCCCTGCAGCCGTGTGTACCCCTGCAGCCACGTGTTCCCCTGCAGCCGTGTGTACCCCTGCAGCCGCGTGTACCCTGCAGCCACGTGTACCCTGCAGTGCTAACTCTGTCTGTCTCTCCATCTCTTTTTAAGCTGAGAAGATTCTTAGTCAGATCCTCTCTGGCTTCTCTCATCAAAGTCATTGTGTTGTATGCTCTCAAGAGTACTACTATATAACTATATTTGTGGGTTTTCTCACATATTTTGCCCTTAGCCTGTTTCAAATTCTGTTAACTCTGTCCCTTTGAAATGAGGTACATCTTATGTCTCTCAGAGATGAGGGTGTGTGCATCGTTCATCCCATGTCTCTCAGAGGTGATGGGTGTGGACATCACTTAGTGGCCATTGGCTTTACCAGAGACCCCTGCATTGGGAGATGTCTTGCTGAATTATCCATTTCTCTTTCCCATTAGATTGTTGGCTGTGATCACCAGCTGGGGAGCACCGTCAAGGAGGATAACTGTGGAGTGTGCAACGGAGATGGCTCAACCTGCCGGCTGGTCCGAGGGCAGTATAAATCTCAGCTCTCTGCAAGTAAATGTAAGACACTACAGATGTGGGTAGACTTGTACTTGTTGACTTGTTCCTTAACACTTACCTAGCTGTGGCTCCCCTCTGCAACTGCTGAATAAAACATCTAGAGAAGAATCTGAAAATTGGAGTGAATATGTTCCTGCTTTGTGGATTCATGTGGGACAAATCAGATCACCAGTTGTAACCTGAAGGAGAAACTTTTTTCTTCTGAGGCACAATGAGAAAAAAGTATCTAAAGACATATTGTAGCTTTTCTACTCAATGGAGGTGCAGACTGCATCCTAGCTTCTGTGAGATATGTAATCTGAGATGCCTGGTAAAATTATCACAGAGAGAGTAAGAAAATCAGTTCAAATTCACCCCTAATACTGCAGAATCACATGGCCCTCATGGCGGCCTGCTTGCAGTCAGTGCTGACAATAGGTTCTTTCAGAACTGACATTAGGCCAACATTCTGTGAAGCCATTTAATGATGTTTGAGTCCTGATTTCCCTAGATCAATAAATAAGTACTTCCTATATATGAATGTGCCTTGAATTCCACACTAGCACCTCTAGTTAGTAAGGTAGTCTTTCTCGGGTCACATAAAGAGCTAATATTTGAGTCCAGAGTCTGATCCCAGTACCTAAACACTTATCCATTCCTCTACTCTCCCAACATGCTAGTTACTAACTCCAGAGTTGAATACTTATAAAGCATATGGGTGGATCTGTTCAGAAGACCCAAGGATACCTTCCTAGTTGAGTCTTGCAAGAACAGAAGGCATAAATGCCATGCCATCTAAAACCATGAAGTTGCATGTGAACTATTCTAGTAGTTTCCTCTATAAAGACCACTGCGCAGAAAGAAGCATGGCCCTTTTACTCAAGGGCATGGAGTTTGAGAACCATTTTGACCCTGGCCTAATGTTTTCATTTTCTACCACCCTTCAGTATGTCATTTCCCAATATCTACTTTCATATGTCTCCCCCAGCCTGCGAATGAGAATACATTTTTGAGTGTGGTTTTGTTCTCTGTGCTTGTAGACTACTTAAAGGAAAACAATTGATATGTGGCAGATGTATGGCTGTAAATGGTCTGTGGGTCAAGAGGAGAGCAGATGAAGCTGCTTCTGGCAGCACTAGTCTGTCAAGGCCTGAAAAGGCACCACGCCAAAGGAGAGGGGCAATTGGAAAAAGAGGCAGGAAGAGTGGCCAGGGACAGTTGAGCATGTGAAGAGTTAGAGATGCCCACGTAGGATGCTCACCACATTTTCACTGCCCTGGAGGCATGGGAAAATGAGATTCTCTTAAAAGGTAAAACTTCTATAATGTCTGGCAGCTAAAACGAAGGATGGGATGACTTGGACATTGATATAGCACATCCAAGAAAGAGTTTTCTTTGGCTATATATGTTGCTCATATATGCTCATAGCCTCTTTTATATGATGAAGAAGTAAGAAAGTGAGAAGATGAAAACCAGAGCCGGATAGAGGCAGAGCTCTTTTTTTAAGTCTCTAAAATTCGGGTTGGATACATTTATTTTTTATTTTAAAAATGCATTTTATAAGGTCATCCTTAATGGAATTCTCTGAGGAATGCTGAAGAATTAAAATCTTTCTAATTATCTGTTACATAATTCAATTGGTGCCCATTATTCAGGAATGTAGGACTTGCAAGTAAGCACAAAATTAGACATGTGTGCTACAACTATGCTCTGGTTACTGTGAAAGCCTGTTTTAATAGGGAGTCTTCCTTTCCCATCATGCTTCCACCTTCCTGATTGCACAGTAGAAGCAGAGTAGTATTCCTGTAGGTATTCCTCGTTCCCTGCTATTGGGGACAGTTGGTCACACACACACACACACACACACACACAGCCACTGAGTCACTGCAAAGAAGGGGAAAAAGACTCTAAAAGAACAAACTGAGGTAAGTTGGGAGCCAGTATGTCATCCCCAGTTCTGCAAATACATACTTCAGTGGAAGGGACTCCATTCAAGGCCGACAGCAGGTAAATTATATAATACACAACCTGATGACTGTACATAATGACAAAATGCAATTGATTCGTTTACCTTAGCCCCGATGATGCCTCCTGACAAAATGATTTATATCAATAGAGCGCAGCCTGTGCATGCCCCTAGCCACAATCCATAGCAGATGCTGAACAAGTCCATCCCAGAAGAGTCTCCCGCCATGTATTTACAGACTTCAAGGCAGCCCACAAGCAAGGGTGATTAGCTGCTCAACAGGCAGTATGCTAGCCAGGTGAGCATGCTCCACCCCTGAGGCTCAGGAGGAGGGCTGCCCGGTCTCTCCCCCATGTCTTGCCAAAAGGAGCCATAAGCCAGCCACATGCTCACTTCCAACTCCTAGCTCGGGTTCCCCACACTGAACTCATTTTCTTTCTAAATTTATATCCAAGGTTTTTTTTTTTTTTCTTATGTTATCAAAACTCATGGGAACAAAGGCAAAACAGAAGAGTGAAGAAAGACTATTGCAGAAAGTGCCAGAACAAAAAAAAAAAAAAAGAAAAAGAAAAAGAAAAAGAAAAATAGGAGTAACTTATCAAATGAGCTGCTAAATGCGAAGGAGCCACCATAATTGCCCATTCCTTTTGCATGGGAAGGCTGCAGTGATAATGATCAATGATCAATCCCCCCTCTCCTACTCACTTCTTGACTTCCTTAGACCAATGAGAAAAAAAAAAATAATCAGCTAACTATACTTTTTTTTCTTGAAATGTAAAGACTCATTTTGAAATGTAAAGACTTATAAGTCTTATTCACAAGTGTGGTAATATGTGTCTTCTTGGACCCTTAGACCCAGATATAGCCAGTCTGCTATAAATTGGCATCTGGTCTGCAGAACTTTCTAATGCAGCTGTAGGCTTTGAAACCACGAGGACTTCCGTAAGCACTTTTGCCACACTCCTTGAGTGGCAAGAGTCAGATAAGCTAATCTATATCAAGATAAAATGAAGCTCCTAATTCAAAGCTGTGCCTCTCTGGCTGTGACCCTTACTGATTTGTAACACCTGTGGATAAGCATATTCCTGGACCTTCATTCTAGCTCCAAACATTTGAGGTGAACTATGTTTATAACAAAACACAGGGCCTTCTGAGTATAAAATACAGAAGAAATTTTAAAAGAGAAGTGGTAACAAACTCTGCTCCAAGCTGGACTCATAACCCCCTCAAAGGTGTCTATCCACCCACTCACCAGCAGGCATTTATAAGACTCTGGCCACACACTGAGAAACAGTTCCCAGTGCTGGAAACACAGCAAAGGACAAAACAGACAAAAACCCGTTCCTCCAAGGGACCCTCAGACAGATAAACAAATAAGATGCATATGTTCCATTGAGTCATTTGATGCTGCTTGGATAGGAGAAGTTAATCAGGGAAGGAGAAGGACATAGGATGTGGGTGAGCTGCCAGCCAAGGTCAGAGACGAGTCACAGTTTTTAATAGGTTGGTAAGAAAAGGGCTTACTGATAAGAAACTTGGTACTTGATAGAGGTAAAGCAAGTCATGATGCAAAAGTCAAAAATACCTGGCTCGTGACGGGGAAGAGAGTTTCAAGGCTGAAAGAAAGGTAGATACATTGATTTTAAAGTATGTACACTTGTGACAATGGAGAAGTTTCAAAACGCCCAGAGAAATATTGAAGGCAGGAAGGCGGTGAGGTGAAGAATCTCATGGGCATGTGGAGCGTTAAAGGAGATTGGATCTTAGTCTGAATGAAATAAGGAGTCACAGGGGACTTTGAGCAGAACAACTTGATTTGGATTAAAGGGTCGCTCTACATTTGGGAGCAGAGCACTGGTTGGGATGACTATGGAAGTAGGAGATATAGTCTGGAGACCACTGCAGGAAGGTCAGGCAAGGGAGATGATGCTTGGGCAGTAGCTGTGGATAGCACAGAAAAGGTCCAGCTCTAGGTGGGCTGTCTTTCAAAGGCTCTGGGACACTCTCAATGGAGAGATGTTCCATGATTTCATGTTCCACAGAAAGAACGAAGCTGTCATTTAAACTAGGAATAGGAAACAATACCTTTCGGATCACTCTGGGTTTTTACTTCATACTTCACCTTAGAAAGCTCTGTTTTCCATTTAGACATATTTAATCATAATAATACTTTTTACATTAAAAAGATAAAATACAACAAAAGTAAATTGATAAGTAAATCTTAAAAAAAACTTTTTCTCAGAATTAGGCTCTTTTTACATTTCTTTTGAAACTTCTAAAAATTTTTGAGAATTTCATGCATGTGCATTGTATTTATAATATTTCCAGTCCACCAACTCTCCTCTTGAACTCCTCCCATGCCAAATTTATGACTTCTTCTTCTTCTTAATTATTACTCCTTTTCACACTCACAAACACACGCACACACACACACACACACACACACACACACACAAAATCTGCTGAATCCACTTACCTCTACATCAATATGCCTCGTTGGCCTTTATTGTGGTAGTCCTGCAGTAAATCTCAAAACAAGGTAATGTGATCCTTAGAGCTTTTAATAATTCTTCATTTAAAAGTAATTTTGGCTCTCCCATCTGGTTCTCTGCCTTTCCATGTAAATGTTATAGTCTTCTTGTTCATATCTATGAAAGTTCTCCCCAGGACTTTGAGTAGAAGTAGGTGAGTTCTTCGGATTGTTTTAGTAGAGCAGAGTCCTTGCCAACTTTAGCATATTAAGTCATTTGACCTGTCAGGACCTTGTGCCTCTTTGCTAATCAGGTCTTTCTAATGTCTTCATTAGTCCTTACTAGCTTTCAGTACACAGATCCTCTGGCTTTGGGACTTAATCCTTTGTACTTTTCATCAATTACAAATGGTACTAGGTTTTTGTTTGTTTGTTTGTTTTGTTTTATTTTGTTTTTAATTTACCTTTCTAGTTACGTATTGGAGTTTATACAAATATGACTGGTTATGTGGTGTATGCCTGCCATTTATTTTGCTCTCTAGTTAAATTCACTTACTAGTTTGGTAAATGCTATGTAAATAGCAAAGTCCTGGGGAGAATTTTCATAGATATGAACAAGAAGACTATAACATTTACATGGAAAGGCAGAGAACCAGATGGGAGAGCCAAAATTACTATTTGGTATTTGCTGTGTAAATAATCATCTTGTTTGCAGATAAAGATTATTTTTCTTCTTCAGTTTCAATTTGTGAGCCAAATTTTTAGGATCCTTCTTTAGGCCAGAGCATCTATCTTATCCAGGGATTAGGAAATGAGTAGCATCCATCCTTCTTACTCCATTCTTAAGGACAAAGCAGTCCATTTCTCACCATGGAGTATGACATTAGCTGAAGGCTTTTCACAAGGGCTCTTCCTTAGACTAAGTTCAGACTCTCTCTCTCTCTCTCTCTCTCTCTCTCTCTCTCTCTCTCTCACACACACACACACACACACATACACAGAGAGAGAGACAGAGAGAGAGAGAGAAGAGAGAGAAACAGAGAAAGAGAAAGAGACAGAGACATAAAGAGACAGAAAGACAAAGAGACAGAGAGACAGTCAGAGAGAGTCTTCTATGAGTTATTATCATGAATGGGTATCAAATTTGATCAATTTCCCTTATGTCTCACTTGATATGATCATGTAGCTTTTCTTGGCCTTATTAACAGCCTGGGACATACTAACCCTTAGTCATAGCCATTCTTAGATTGCTAATTGATTTACCAAAAATTTGTTGAGAGATTTTACATCTATGTTATGAAACACAGTAGTCTGTATTTGTGGATGAGGTACTGTCTATGATTGGTTTGGAGATCATTCTAATACTGGCCTTATATAATGAGTTTGAAAATGTTCCCTTATACGTTATTTTCTGGAAAAAATATATACAATTGATATTTATTATTAATATTTATTGTTTCTGCTTTAAATGCATGGTAGCATTCACCAGTAAAATCTTGTGGGGCTAAAGACTTTTTTTTGGTACTTAACTTTCTGAACATATGGAATACAGTTATAGTGACTATTTTAATGTCCATTCTGTGTTTTGATTGATGGATTTTTCACTTCAGTTGGGCTATATTTTTGGGTTCTTTACATGTCTGGTAATTTTTGACTGGATGCCAGTCATTGCAGATTTTACTTTGTTGGGTATGAGATATTTCTGCATTCCTATAAATATGCTTAAGCTTTGTTCTGGGAGCAGTTAAGTTACTTGAACTCAATGTGATCTTTTCGAGTCTTACAATTTGGTAGGTGGGAGCAAAGCCATGTTTGGCCTAGAGTTAATTGTACCCTTCTACAAGGCAAGACCCTTCTGAATAGTCAGTGTTCCATGAATTATGATGCCTTCAATTCTGGCTAGTGGGATAAGACATTCTTTTCAGCCCAGTGTGACTACTACAATCTAATCATAATTCTTTGTGTTGTCCTTTACCCAAGTTAAGACAGTGTCCTTACTTTGATACATATGTTTCAAGACCACCTTAGATCTCTCTCTCTCTTAGATCTCTCTCTTAAGCTCATCTCTTCTCTCTCTCTCTCTCTCTCTCTCTCTCTCTCTCTCTCTCTCTCTCTTTTTCTTCAAGAAATTCTGCTTCCACTTCTTAGTCTCTCGGGTTTGTTTCCTCACACTCACAAAGCCACAGCCAGGAAACCCATTCAAAAAAATAAGACAATGAAATACTAGGCTACTTTGCTTCCTGTCACTTGGGAATCACTGCCCTTCTCTACCTGAGGTCCAATGTCTTGGTTTTGTAAAATTTTATCTGATTTATTTTGGTGATTTTAGACATGATATTAAAACTGATCCCTAATTCCCCTTGGCTGAAAGTAAACATCTTGGTACTGGGTTCTTCTTTCACCTTTGCAAATATGTATAAAATAGCTTTGACTCCCTTATAGGTTGTTGTATGGCCCTTCCAAATCTCATTACCTGACAGTCTCTGCAGTTATTTCCCAGGGATTAATGAATGTGTCCTACTATTGTGTAATTTTCTTTAATGTTCATTTTATAAGCATGCCATCTAGTTTTTTAATATAATATTTTGTATTTTTGAGAATTTTATATAGTCATACAATGCAATTATGATGTTAGTGTCTATACAGCTAAAGAGGGATGAAGTAGGATTACTGTCTACATAACAAACTTAAGACACTATTGTGTAATATATCCTAATATAAAATGAGTGTGTTCCTCTTAGAATCAATGAAATAGAATATTTTGACAATAGAGCTTATTTTGATTAAATGTAATTTTGGAGAGCACTACAGTTTTTGGCCTGGACTCCTAAAAAGATAACATTCTCAAGTTGATAATGGAGAGAGCATTGTTTGGCCTGCCTAGCATATATCTTTCATTATGCAATCACTGATAAACTTGGGTGGGATAGATGGTTGAAAAGCTTAAATATTAAATCTCTCCTCTTTTATTGGATATGTTTTCAGAGCACTAACATTGATATGAAGCTTTAAGATACACCTTAAAAATCTTCTCAATATTGGCAGACTTTTTGTGTTAACACCAATCATGGTTTCATTTTTAAAAATAAGATTAAGTATTATCCCTAGGGAAGATTACTTCAAAATGTGAACTTACCAGCAGATCAAAAACTTAGAAAGACTCGGATATCTTAATAAGGAACCTGTATTTTCAAAGTCTTAGCTTTCTCGGTTTTTTTGTTTGTTTGTTTGTTTTGTTTTTTTGTTTTTGACTCATCAAGTCAGGGCACTAATAGAATTTAAAACTTCATTCAAAATGCTCTATATAGAAAAGTCAAGAAAGCATCTGCCACACAATCAAATGTTCAAAAAAATCTTTTAAGTACATTCCTTGGTAACAATTTGCTTATGAAATGTCAGTTACAACCCAGGTATGTGAAATGACAGAATTCATGATTCCCATGAAGAGCTTGTCTATTTAGCACAGAAATATGTTATCTAATCTCTCTTAAAATGTTGATTAGTAACCTAGAAGTATGTCCCAAAGACTGGCCTCACAGTCCTGTCAACAAGGCCAGACTAGATTAGGACAGATGCAATGGATCATGAAACAGTGTGCCATTGTAGTAGAGGACATTCAGTGGAATGTGTGGCATGGTGGGAGATGTGGCCACCTTCCCCACCAAACCACATTAATTACATTAGTCGCTGAAAGCAGGCATCCTAATGCCCCATACTTGGAACCTCTTAAACACCTCTGTGTATAACAGTGATACCCACTAAAAGAATCATCTTACCTACCCTAACCAATGAGAATTCATTGTTAAATGCAACAGTGTTTTCTACCTCAAAGAATAGCTTCTATCAGCATGAAGAAAGGAAATTTAATTTTTCCCATTCTTTTTATATCTTAGTAGTTGAGAAATTCATGCATGAGTAAAACTGTATTCGTATCATTTCACCCCTTCCCTTCCCACCTTCAACTCCTCCCATGCTCTTCCCAGTGTCCCTTCTCAAATTCAATGACCTCTTCTTCTATAGTTGTTATAGAATTATTATATATGTGTCTACAGCCAGCCTACTGAGTCCAGTTAGCATTGACTGTATAGACTTGTGTTTAGGGCTGACCACTCAGGATTGTCACATCAGGAGCCCATTTCCCACATTACATTCTAACATACATCAGATGCTATTAACAATTCTTACAATATGCATGTTAGATACACCCTGAGTTGAATGGAATGAAATGTTTTCTTTGACTCAGCATAGCTAAGGAACTAATGGAAACTAATGAAAGGGCTTTGAGAATTTCCATGAATAGGGTATAGTCATTAGGATTTCCTATTTTTCCCTAAGGACTTTTTATTCTTTTTTTTTCAGGAATTATACATAGTGGTTTGAGTAAAAATGGCCCCCATAGGTCCATAGGGGTGGCACTATTGATGGGTATGGCCTTGTTGGAGTAGGTGTGGCTTGTTGAAGGAGGTTTGTCACTAGGGGGTATACTTTGTTAAGCCAGGCTCAGTGACTCACTGTGTCTTCCTGTTGCTTGTGGATCCCAATATAGAATGCTCAGCTACTTCTCCAGCACCATATCTGCCTGCATGCTACCATGTGTCTTACCTGATAATGACTAAATCTCTGAACTCAGTTAAATGTCTTCCTTTATAAGAGTTGCTGTGGTCATGGTGTCTCTTCACAGCAATAGAAATCTTTGAGGCTAGATTGTTTATTTGATTCCTTTGTCTCTCACATAAAGGATGACCTGAAAAGACTCTTGAAGAACTTTGTAGAACAAAGTAATGAATTGACTAGTTCCTGGTGACTGACAGGTCCATCTGCTCACAATATAAGAGCTATAATCTGTACAGCTCCTCCAACCTCTGTGCTGAGTTCTGTCCATTACTTTAGTACCTGTGTTAAAGCATTTTCCTCTTTTACTGAGCTCATGGACAAGGGTGTCAAAAGATATTTCTTCCCTCTTGTTTGGTGGGCTTTCTTCATCCTGCCTCACACCCTCTGCAGCCTTCCCAGTTCCTCCCTACTCTCCCCACTGGAGCACACAGACTTTGGCACATCAGCCAAAAGGCAATGTTACTGGCTCAGCATGTGGAATGTGAGTTACTTCTAACAAAGCCAGAGCTGGGCCCATGGGCTGTGTGGGGGTCAGAAGACTGCAGCTGAGCACAGCAGTGCCAAGCAGAAAGCTTTCCTTTCACTTGGACTTCATTTGACCTATGGATAAACAAAGACTTGCTATTTCTAGAAATCCCATTGTTTTAACTTCTTTGAATTTCTTTTGCAAGCTTCAAAACGCACGTGTTTATGGAACTTAAGGTTCTGCAGGCTCAGTCTTAATGTCCCTGTGTCCCCTTTCTGTTTTTCTCTTACACCATTTGTTTTATGTGCCACAAAGTCCTCGCTCTCAGAATTATAGACGTTTCCCCAACAATGCATGGCATTAAAAACAGCAATAAAGTTATAATGTGTGTAGAATATTCAACAACCTCAATAAATGTAACCTGCTCAGGGCAGGAATGAAAACTAGTCATTCACCCTCCTCAATGTAGGTTATGTCCTAGAGAACTCAGTGTTTAACTGTACATAAAATAAAAATCTTTCAGCCCTGTGCATGCCTGGTACCTGTGGAAAGCAGAAGAAGATATTGAAACTGAAGTTAATGGCAGTTATGAACTGCCATGTGGGTGCTGGGAATTGAACCCAGGGCCTCTGGAAAAGCAGCTAGTGCTCTTAACCTCAGAGACATCTCTCTGTCTCTCTGACACTAATCTTATGGAGTCTTGGACTAAACAGAGGAAAATAAATGTATTCAAGACCTACGGTGTTCCAAGCAACATAGTTGTATGTATATCTGTTATTTATATCTGGGCTTAGCGGTATTCAATGTCACCTTATTTTATAAGCATAACTGAGTGAGACTCATTAGATAACTTCAGAGGCTCACTATCTGAACTAACCTTGACTGGGAATCTTTTATTTAAACCTAATTATCCAGGTACTATGATGGTGTCTAATGTTGGAAATGTAAGAATGAACAGTCATAGATGATTTCTGGGTGTAATGACTCTTAAAAGTTCTCTTAAAAATAGAACTTGCCTTTTTTGTTCCTTTGTTTCTTGGCTGCTTTTCCATCCACTTGGTCTGGCTTTTGTCGCCATGCTCCCGGAGTCTCCAGTTGTTCATCATAAAATCCTCTTTGTTCATGTCACCAGCCATGGGTGAAGCAGTAGATAGTCTAAGTGAACATGGTCGGCAGCAAACATTATCACTGGTGGAGTTTCAAGTGATAATGTCTGTGACAGCATCAGGGTGGATGTAATCCACCTCCAATTGTTTTTTAAGGTTTATTTCTATTTTGAATTCTGTGTAGTTGTATGTGCATACATGTGGGTATGTGCTTGTGAGCGCAGGTACCTAAGGAGGCCAGAGTCATCGGATCCCCTGAAGCTGGATGGAGGTATGGATGGTTTTGAACCACCTGATGTGGGTGCCGGGAACCAAACTCAGGTCTTCTGAAATGGCAGCAAGAGCTCTAAAGCACTGAGCCATCTCTCCAGCCTCTCTGTGTTTTTAAATCTCTGCATCTCATCAATGTAGGCTCAACTTTTAGGTAGGGAGATCTATGCTAAAATAATCTTTGATTTAGGTAGAATTTCAAAACAGAGATGGTAGATGTGGAGCAATGTTTGAAGTCATTTAGTAGGCTTCACAATATTTCCTTAAGAACGAAGGTAGCTTGTATCCAAGAACAGGAAGGAAGGGGCTTGAGGGTTCAGAGCATGCACATGTATTTTCTCCTTCTTAGTTCGCCCCATTTAGCTAAGATGCTCTGACAAAGCACAAGGGCTTATTTCTTCATTTTAACCCAGTGCAAATGTTGTAATCTGGGAAAATCCGATGTCAATCCTATGTGCAAATACATTTTTGAATCAAAATTCACATGGATGGGGCTAGAAAGATGAGTGTGTGGTTAAAGCACACACCATCCTAAACCTATTACCTCCATTCTGTTGTCTTTCTCTTTTGTCACTCTTACCTGTTTTATCACCTTTTCTTATCTCCCTTTTCCTTTCCTCCTTCTAAAATTCATTTCTTCTCCACTCTTCCTTTTCCTTACATATTGAAAACTGAGCTTTCAGCAGCTGTGTCAGGTGGCCCACAATGCCCTGCTGCGCTCTCTACCCTCGTCTGGTCTCCGTGTGCAGCTCCGCTCACACATGTATATATTCCCACTGGACATAGATGGACAGAAAGATACACACAAACTCATTTAAAAATAAAACAGCTTTAAAAAATCATATTCATTTTTAAAGGCCGAATTTCCCCTAAGTTAAGCAGTGGTAGCTCCTTTGGCATGTTTTATTTTGGAGAAAGTAGACATTTTAATTCTAAACCATTGCCTTTCACATTTCAAATACTAAGAAAAAAAGCCATTTAAATCTATTGTTCTTGCTTTTGTATGGGATGCAATTAGTAATTCTTTTGTCAAATTATATGCTTTTACAGCTTTGTTCTATTTCTTTCTAGCGGATGACACCGTGGTCGCCATTCCTTACGGCAGCAGACACATCCGCCTTGTCTTAAAGGGGCCAGATCATTTGTGTAAGTAGAGTTACTGTTTTCCTGTGGGACTGGAAATTATAGATGTTACTATTAACTTTTGTTCTCAGAAGGGAAGTAAGCTCAGGAGAGCCTATACCCCGACCCTACCCTCCCTCACCCCATCTCAGTCCTGTGATATGATAGATTGAATGGCTTCTGTTTGTATTTTGTTGTATGGTGAGAAGGAAGATGCCTTTGAAGTCATCTGTAAGCACAGTCATCCAGGGTGCCAGTGCATTGTTTGAGGGCTAAGCTTGTGACTGAGTCCCTAAACCTATTACCTCCGTTCTGTTGTCTTTCTCTTTTGTCACTCTTACCTGTTTCCTCACCTTTTCTTATCTCCCTTTCCCTTTTCCTCCTTCTAAAATTCATTTCTTCTCCACTCTTCCTTTTCCTTACATATTTTAAATCTTTACTTCATCCATCCACAAATATATAGAAGTAACAAACTGTGATGTTTCAAGCAAACTATTACAGACTACTCAATTCCGTGACTTAATTCATAGCCCTCACATCTTGAAGACAAATGGTAGGATTTGGAGTGAAAAGGCAATAAAGCTTTAAAGATCAAAATCTTAGCTTTCTCCTTGTAGGGTTTATCAAGATAGTGGTTACCAACCTTCCCAGGGCTGCAATCCTTTAATAGAGTTCCTCGTGTTGTGGTGACCTCCAACCATAAAATTATTTTGTTGGTACTTCATAACTGTAATTTTGCTATTGTTATAAATCATAATGTAAATATATGATATGCAGGGTATCTGATGTAGAATACCCTACAAAAAGGGTCTTGACACATAAGTTAAGAAGCACTGGTCTAAGAACTGATCTTCAGTCATGCCAAAGCATGAATACACAGCCACATCTTATTCCTTATGGTTCAGTGCTATCTAGATAGAGATTTGTAAATTACAACCAGAAATTGTGGTCTGTAAACAAAGACAGAGGGGGGATATGAGAATATTTTCTGTGACGTTCACTTTCTCTTCAGTTCTTCCCTTAGCACTTCTGCTGGTTTAAGTAGCAAGGATTGTTTCCTGGCAGTTAAACTATCATTATAATTAGATAAACAAGAGGAAGATAGATCAGAGACTGGAGAAGTTATTATACCCTACTAAGTCTTTCAAAAAACAAACACATTTAATCAAAGAGATGGGGTATGAAAGGCTTTGTGAAGCAAGGAGTAAGTGAAGTACAGTTTAGACACCAATAAGTCATCCTTATATGGACCCAAGTTCTTTTCTAATCCTGAACAGCCCCATAAAGTCCAGCATTCATGTGGCAAAATATGATGTATGTGTACACTTTATACCATCCAAATGACTTGTTTATCCCCTTGAGAACAAGACACAGATAACTGCTATTGAACATCAACACTCCAAAATGGAAATTTGTGAGCAGTGCTGGAGACTGAAATAAAATAGCCAGGCTGAGATCATCATCATGACACAGGAAAATGACTGGGCAATGCTGAAGAAACACTTAAAACAAATGCTTACATTTTTTATAAATATGTTGATCTCCTGTATTTTCGTAGTTTTGTGATTTCTAAGGAGGTGAAGAATTGGGAGTCTAGGAAGATGTCTCAGTTAGTAAGGAGCTTGTTGTGCAAGCATGAGGGTTTGAATTCAGATCCTCCAATACCCATGTAAAAAGCCAGGTAAGAAGGCAGTGTGGGAACTAGAGAGATGGCACAACAGATAAAAGCCCTAGCTGCTCTTCCAGAGGGCCCAGGTTCAATTCCCAGCATCCACATGGCAGATCGTAGGTGTCTCTCACTCCAGCTCTTTGGGATCCAACACCCTCCTACAGATATACATGCAGTCAAAACACCAATGGAAGAGAAATTTAGATAGATGATAGATAGATAGATAGATAGATAGATAGATAGATAGATAATAGATTAAAATTTAAAAAGAAAAACCAGTATGTGTCTATAATCCCAGCAATGAAGGCAGAAACAGGCTGGTACCCCAGAGCTCATTAACCAGCCAATATAGCCCAATAAGTGAGCCCAAGGTCTAGTGAGAAACTCTGTCCTAAGAAAGTAAGATGTAGAATGATTGAAGAAGACACCTAGCACCAACACCAACATCTGTCCGTCCTACCTACACACACACACACACACACACACACACACACACACACACACATCTCACACAGAGACACAGAAAAGCTCAAAAAAAAAAAGGAAAACAAATCTGTATTTTGTTGAATCATCCTAAAGAAGGTAAGCTGCAGTTCACAAACGAGATCTCCTTTTCCCCAACAAGCATGCTGCTTACACTGTGTAAGTAGGAAATACCAAGTGGTCAGCCTTGAATTCACAAACATACAAGAAACATGCAGACTGAGCAGGTTGTAGGACATAGATATATGTAATAACAATTAAAGAAATAGAGGCCATGAACTTGAGATCAAAGATTGACACTGGAAGTATTGGAGGGAAGAACAGAAAGGGGAGAAATTACATAAGTAGATTTTAATGTTTAAAGAATTTGTTGTTTTATTTCTGTTTTTAACTTTTCAGTTATGTCAACAAAATGATGGGAGCAGGGATAATGATGTCCTGTTTCTCCTGTGGATGTTTTTTCTTCACTAGCCCACAATGGGACCAGTTAAATATTTAAATATTTAATTAAATACTTAAATATTCTTGGTAGACAAAGCAGCTTCATACCAGCTCTCTCTCTCTCTCTCTCTCTCTCTCTCTCTCTCTCTCTCTCTCTCTCTCTCTCTCTCTCTTCTTCCTTCCTCTTTCCCTCACTACTTCCCACTACCCCTTTCTGTCTCTCTGTACAGGGTTTCTCCAAGTAGCCCTTGTTCTCGTGGAACTTGCTCTGTAGAGCGGGCTGGCCCCAAACTCAGAGATCTGCCTGCCTCTGCCTTCTGAGAGATGGGATAAAAGATGTTTGCTATCACTGCCTGGCTACACCAGCCCATTTTTAATCAGTATCTTGAGGACAGAAGGGAAGCCTCTCAGTAGAACCGAGTCTGTTGCTCAGGACGCGGGTACACATCCAGGCTTCTCGCATCTCCAGAAGCTTTAAGATTGATTTCAACCCAAAACTCCACTTTATAATAGAAGAGAGGGGCCAGGATTAAAACTGAGGTGAGAGGCACAGAACCTCTTTCTCCTGAAGAACTGCTGTCAGAAGCAATGATTCTTGTGCAAGTTTTTTTAGAAATCATCTGCCTAAGTCCTCTGTCTTTCTTCATATAGGTCACAATTAATCTAAATAACTTCTCAGTGAACACTGTGTGCTCTCTATGATATCACAATATATATTATCAATATGTATTCCATAACCACTGTTCTTCCCCAGCCATACTCTCCCACTTTTGATCGTTTCTGTACCCAAATAATCCTGTTTGTGCTTATATGAGATAATTCATATAAAATCAATATATGTTGTAACATATTAATATATATCAATATATAATCACAATAATTTCATTTTGCAATCAATCATACACACACACACACACACATATATATGTATACTGTACTTTCCTATAACAAAAGATATCTCATAGACTGTGTCATTGAACAAATTCAAACTTAAATGCTCTAGGATTCATTTTTTTCTGCTTAAGTGTTTATAGAATATCATATGTGAAAAAAACTAATATCAAAAGTCATTGTGAAAAGAGGGGGACTCAATAGGTAGCACCTGTCCTTAAGCCGCTATTGCTTTTCAGTTGACCAACAACACATGTACAGTAAGCAACAGAAAGTATAAGGGAGGGAGGTCGGTGAATGAAAAGGAAGTTGTACAGATGCTGAGATGACACATAGATCCACCTGGACCTACTTCAATGAATAAAAAGAAAGCTGAGGGATATTTCTGGGCTAAAGACTACCAGGACAGAACTCAGATATGTATGAGACATGGGTTAGCCTAAGGAATTGGGTTACAGTAAAGTGGGATCCTCAGATGAGGTCATTGGAAAGTCAAAGGGTATTTTGACAGGGAACCATGAATGCTTAGATAGTGAGTTTTAAAATAATTTCATTTGTAACATAATCTTCTGTGTGACAAAGACATGTTTATATACCTTATTTATATTACAATTTCAATACTATCGGTTATCTAAAGAATAATGCTCCTTTCTTAAGTAGCTCGAGTTTTAATTCATAAGATGTGTTTCCATGTGCTCAATGGTAGCCCCAGGCATGCCTGCCTCTCCTCTTCTTGCATTTGATTATATAGATCTGGAAACCAAGACCCTCCAGGGGACTAAAGGTGAAAATAGTCTGAGCTCTACAGGCACATTCCTTGTGGACAATTCTACAGTGGACTTCCAGAAACTTCCAGACAAAGAGATACTGAGGATGGCTGGGCCACTGACAGCAGATTTCATCATCAAGGTAAAGCCTGTTTGGTTCCTTCAAATTAATTCATATCAAAACAGATGGCACTTATAATTGCTAAAAGAAATAAAGTATGGATGATATATAGGTAGGTAGGTAGGTAGGTAGATAGATAGATAGATAGATAGATAGATAAAATAGAAAATAAATGATAGATAATAAATGGATAGGTAGATAGATGATAAATGATAGATGATAGATTGGCTGATAGATATAGCAATAGATATATCATAGATAGATTATAGATGATAGATAATACAGATACAAAGATAGAGAAATAGATAAATAAGAGATTATAGATGGGTAGATAGATAATAGATAATGATATGTGTATGTATGCTTTACCCAGAAAATGTTTCATTCAAGAGTTTTGTTAGCTACATGTTTGATGTCATATGAACATATGTTTTCAAGGAGGATCTTTGAATATATTATTAATCAAATGGCCTCACATATGTAGCCAATATAGTTATCATTAGTTAGAGGGCATAAATCATTTCTGAATAATTAGAGTACAGTTGTTGACTAATATAAGGTATCCTCAGTAAGAGAGAAATGCAAACTGATAACCTGTAGAGCTAGCCAACCAATCATACTTCCTATGGCAAATTTGGTTTTCTCCTTTACTGGCAAGAAGATTGACCGGCTTCCTTGTATCAGAGCTACCCTGCCCTTAAAGGTAATATGAAACACATTGCTGGAAGCAACAGGACATTCTATTGGAAAAATGCACACACTGGGAGAACGCTTGGGAATCACAATAAAATAAAACATTTTTTTTCTTTAGAGGGTCAGGAGGACCTGAAGGGTTTCAGCTGTAAAGCTGTAAAACTTGTAATGTGTCCAGGACTCCATAAATTTTTTCGTCATGAGACCTGGAGCCAGAGGACATTTGATTTAAGCAAAGATTTGGTGACCCCATGGCAGCTGGAAGTAAGAATACATAGAGGAAAATGTGATGGGCGGTGAGGTTGTATGGAAGAAGGGTTCCAGAACACTGTCCTCTATCTCCATCTGTACAGTTGCTCTTTTTAATTCAGGCCAGATGCTGGCCACATGAATATGAACAAGAAGCTACAAACTACTAGAGATAGTGTATAATAGCACATCTAATAAAAATCAAGTTATATATTAATTCTTTGAAACCCATAGAGTACTGCTGAATAGACTATTTGTAGAATAGTCATTTCCCTGATGGCCTTACAATAGTTAATATTCATGATGAATGTATAGAGTTAAATTCTTGTAAGATTATGCATCTTTGAATAGTTCATAGCAGTACCCAACACCTTCCATTCATCTTGTTACCTTCAGTCCATCACCCTTTAGATGCTCTATGAGCACAGTGAAGTGAGCATAGTCAAGATTGAACTTAAGTAAACTCAGAAACCCTCAATGTCATATTATTTTATCATCTCCATCCTTGTAAATGTTTTTACTAATTGCATTTGGTTAGCATTCGGGTTTCTCTTAGACGTGTCACTGTGGCTCGTTCATACTTCCTAACTGTTCTTCCCAGCCTTCTTCCTCTACTCTTGATGGTCCCCTACCCCCACTCAAGTCATACTGCTTGTGCTTATATGACATAATACATATGTGACTGTGTGTATATTTAAATCTAGATTCTACACATATAAAATATTATGTTCTTCTCAACCCCTTTCCATGGATAGGAATAGTATTTGCTTGCCCAGCCAAGCAAATCAGAAACCTTTGAATCACCTGGTTTCTCTTCTTTATGTAATAAACTTTGTTTCCATACCATTCCTCTGGTCCTTTTCCATGCTGGCTGCCCTTGTTTTAGTTTATACCTTTGCAATTCTTTGACTAAGCGAATACGGTGGATATAGACTTTTTTCCCAGCTCAGCTCCCATATCTATTTGGACTCAGAATTGGTTTTCTAGAATTATTTGTTCCCTTTTCAGAATCCTTCCTAGTCCTTCTACTTTGAGATTAACATCTAAATTCACAGCACAGCACCTCTTGTTTGGGTAATCAAGGTTCTATGATGTCTTTCCATCTTACTTTTGATTTGACCCCTTTGTGTGTAGGCTGAGAGACTAGCAAATCCTACCTACCACCACCATTATCAGAACTCATGGTCTTGGAGAAATATCATGGTCTCTACCCCAAAATGTTCCTCTTTTCCTCTGGCATCTTCTTCACAAATCGCTGTATCTCCTTTGCCATTTCTTTCTTCATCACACATTTGTTTGTGTTTCCTTATTGATTCTAGAGGAAGAGGCTGTATTATATTTGTCTTCATATCTCAATAAAAGCAAACCATGAAGCATGAATAAATGCCAAAAGAATAAGGAATTCCAGTTATCATTGTGCTGTAACAAGAACAGGTGATGACATACCCATTTTATCAGCCATGAAACTCAGCTTCAGGAAATACTCACCTGAGCTCATACCCATGGTAATCTTGGACTAGAGTCACATTTCTTTTTTTCCAGCCCAAAACTCTTTTCCATCTTCTATGTTCCTTCTAAGAATGTATTTTCCCCCTAAGCTCTCATTGGAAAACATCTGGAATTAAATGAATGTAAAGTTATTCTAAATTAGATTATGTAAAAATTTTAATGTATTCATACAAACTTGAAAATGAGCCAGATAATTTAAGAAATATAGAAAAACATTTAAAATCACCCTTTCACCAGAGATTTGTGATGAAATAAATTTCTATGTTACTTTAGTAAAGAAAAGGATTATAAATCTAAAAGCAAAGGATTATAATTTTTCAGATTTAGCTGTTAAAATTCAACTCAACTTGTAGATTCAGGTTGATTGACAGCAGTATTGACTGCTGTGAACCATGTGGGGATGGGTACTGTAGAAAAGATGTCTCATCAACATGCCCACTTCACGCCCTTTGATTATATACACCCAGATAGGGATTCTTGCATTTTATGGTACTCCTATGGTGCTACTATGTTTACAACGTTTTGAGGACTTCTTTTTCAGTTGGTTGAACCAATTTGCATTGCCATACTCAGTAGAAAGGCTCCCTTCTCTCCGCATTTCTGACAACCTTAGCTCTCCTCAGTTCAGTAACTGAGTTCATCCTGGCAATTCATCCTCCCATTCCTGGAAATGTTCTCTTTATTCTGTTTATTGCTTCCTTTCCTGTGTACAATGCTTTTTAATTTTCTTTGCTTGTGTTGCTTTTTCTTTTGAGGTTATACACCACTCCCCCAAATAATTGTTAGGACCAATGAACGTAGTCAAACTATTCCCACTGTTTCTTCTAGTATGTTTATAGTTGTAGGATCTACATGTCAAGTCTTTGTCATCTTTGTGCATGAAAGAGTCTGAACTGATTCCACATGTCATCTTTGTGCATGAAAGAGTTTGAGCTGATTTGTGTATATAGCTAGGGATAAAGATCTAATTTATTCTTCCACCTGTGACATTCGAATTCCCAGATACTATTTATTGAAGAGAAATTTTCTTCCCTTATTCTGTATCCTTTGTAACTTTGTCAAAACTAAATTGGCCATAAACACCTAGGTTCATTTGTAGGCTCTATATTCTGTTCCATTGGTTCATGCTTCTGTGTTCATACCAGTGCTTTGCTGTTTTGATCATGTAGTAGACTTTGAAATCAGGTAGTGTGATGCTTCTGGTTTCGGTGGTTTTGCTCAAGATTGCTTTGTCTACTCAAAAGTATTCTGTTCTATATGAATTTTCTAATCACTTTATATTTCCATGAAGAATGTCTTTAGAATTTTGATAAAGATAGTGTTAAATTTGTATGTCACATCAAATAAGGCAGACGTTTTAACATTATTCTTCCAATACATAGGCAAATATATTTTCCATTCATTTGTGTCTTATTCCATTTCTTACCACAATATTTTACATTTTTTAGTGTATGGACTTTCACTCCCTTAGTTACATTCATCATCTTGCTCCCTAAAGAAGTATTTGTTTCAAAAAATTTTAACTCCAAACATTGGTTATACAAGCAAATTTGGCAATGCTAGTGTGCTATGATGGTTAAGCATTCTAGAATTTAGTATGTCTCACTGTTTACTGGCTGTGTGACCTCTCATATAATGTTTTATCTACTTGAGCCTACTTACTCCTTCATAAAATAGTAATAAAATAAGACCATTCCCAATGGAGCCCCATGGGGCATTAAATGAGATTATATATATATATATATATATATATATATATATATATATATATATATATATATAAACATGGAGAGAATTAAATTACTTCCTTCCTGCCTTTTAAATGCTTTAGCTGCCAGTTATCCAATCACTGTGCATGCTCTACACAATAGCAAAAAGTTTCTTTTCTGAAGATGGTCACAGGCTGATCAATTTATAACGGGTATCCCAGCAACAATTTGGCAGGTATGACCAATAAAATCAATAGATAGGAAAGTGGGCTGCCCATGACATCTTCAATACGTGACTCACTGGGGGGACAACTAACTGTGTTGTAAACCCTTCCTGCTGTGCCTCCTGTGTCTGTTCTGAAGGTACAGACTTGGCAAATTTGGATCATTTTCCCTGATAAAAGACCCCACCCTTTCCTCAGAACCTCTGATTTATTCTAATTTTTCAAGTACTTGCTGTGTGTTTGGATCTGTTCTGGGTTTGCCCATGTGGATGGTTTGTGTAGGAGTCCATATTAGATGAGGAAAAACAAGATGAGCACTGAGCTATGGAAGTAGTGGGAACACACAGATAGAAAGAAAAGAGTGGGCATGTGCAGAACTGAAAACCTGACTCAGAGCTTATGCACTGGTGGGTGGAGAGCAGTGATTTCCTATGGAGGACAGCTTACAAAATGTGAAGTTTTAGAGATAGGGGACTCTGTCAGCATTGTCCCAGCTGTTTGCCAGTGTGGTATCTTGGTATAAATTTTACAAAATTCACAAACATTGCCATTACGCTTTATAGTGTGTATGGTGACTTGAAGTGTTCGTATATTGGAGAGAGTTATATTTAGCTACATGTTAACTAGTTAACAAGTGCATCACTTCACAAAGCTATAGGAGCAAGGATGACATCACAAAAAGTGGCCAGATACAGTATTCTAAAGAAATAATACAAAGCTTGTGAGTCCTGCTTGGACTCAGTGACAGGCAGACATGATCTCTTCCTCATGATGTTGCCCCATAACCAAGTGCCCCAAAGGTATTCTGTGAGGTATTATGAAGAGAAGCCTAGAAATGAGAGAGAGCAAAGTATGAGATCACATTATGCAGTAAGTTTATGGAGCACCCATGACTCAATGTCCTTCTGTTAGAAAATGCTTTGTATAAACTTTAAGAGGGTTCTCTGCATGCATTTCTGCCTTTACTGGACTTAAAATAACATTTAGGAAATTAAAACCTGGGTCAAGAAGATGCAAATAATGTTTCACATAATTGAAAAGTAATGTTAAAAAATACAGGTAGTAAAAGCTAAACGATCTTCTGTATAGGCAGAGAGAAATCATCCTGTGAATATTGGGAAAGACTGGAAATAGTCAATTCTTTTCTCCATTGGAGACTGAGCTGTAGTAATTTCAGTCTAGGCTACTCTTCCCTGTCACCTAACAGAGTCTAATTATATACCTAGAATATACCTCCCCAACCAGCTACCCCACATTCATAAAGGAGAAAATCATTGTCTTAAGCCAGGGGACATCAAGAGGAAGAATGAAGTCAATTGGAAAAGCAAAGCACCTAATGATTGTGTAGTGACTCATCTTCCTAGTCAACCTAGACACATCCTGGTTCCCCTTGTAAGTATCTCATGTTTGCAAATAGACTCTAGGGCATCAGAAGGAGCTAATTTGAGAATATTGCATTTCTTGTTGGATTTCACACATTGGTAGACAGCAGGGCTTCAGACGAAGAGCCAGGAAGCAACCCCTCACTTTTGCCGCTGGGCATGGCACTGTGCTAGCCTGCCCTTTCCACCTCTTTCTCTACTATGGTCCTTCTCCTGAACTCTAGGATGGTCTAACCAGTCTCAGGTCTGCTCTTCCACTTAGCATTTTCTTCTGGGTTCATCTTTTAGCCATTTTCTTCCTTGATGCATAACCTTGGTTGCTCCCAGAAAGGCATTCTAGTCTACTGCCCAGAGTCATGGCAGCATTGGCTAGAGCCACACCCCGTGTCACCTGGAGGCCAAAGCATGTATCTTCCATGCTAAGGTCTACAATTCTCAGAGTGCATGAAAGTTCTTTAAGGTGTATAAAAGCAAAGTTGAATGCTAACACAATTTAAGCAGTTAATCTTAGAATTTCCAAATGCTAAGATCATCAAGGACTCCTGACTGTGGGAAGACTGAGGCTTTGTTTCTTTCCACTAATAACAAGCCCTTTCTGCTATGCTGTCCTGCCTGTGGAGACAGAGGGTTTTGTTTGGTTTTGTTTGTATTTTATTTATCATCATTATTATTTGTGTTTGTGTGTATGTTTGCATGTGCCACAGCACATGTGTGGAGGTCAAAGACAACTTTCAAAAGCCAGTTCTGTCCTTCCACTCTGGGTTCCAGAGATTAAATAGGACTGCCGGGCTCGTCCAGCAAGGGCTTTTACCTCTGCAGCTATATTGACAGCTCAAGAGGTAGGCTTTGAAGGAGGGTAGAGAGTGGTCTTGGACGGAGCTTGCTTTTTGACATTCTGTTTGCTTTGTGAGATGTATCACTGGCTGAAGAGATGAACAAGGTTTCTAAAGTAGTTAAAACTCAACAGAGATCTTAAGGTTTTTATCAAAATAAAATCCTGCTACAAACATACTCAAAAGAAAACATGAGCCATAGATAAATCATTTGTTCACCGATACATTGATTTATTTAGCAACTGTTTGGTTGCCTGTTATATGCCGAACATTGGAGATGATACCAAAGAAATAGGGATGATGACGAGGACCACGAGATGATAAGCTATGGAAAGAGACAGTGAAGAAACAATGATGCCACCACTTAATTCACAACCTGGTGATTTAAAGATTAGGTTACTGTTGTGTGTCATTGAAAACGCAAACAAGAGCATTTAAACCGTTTTTTCTCACACATTTGAAGAAGTAGCATTCTGCCAATTGCTAAACTAGCCTAAAATTGAATACAATAGACCAAGACAATTAAGAAGTGGGTACCTTAGCTTAATTTCATTTTCTCCTTGCCCTAGGAAGTAAGTTAATTTATTCCCACAATCTCCAAGTTGTAAGGGAAACATAGTACCCAAGAGCACTGTGGTCCTGTCAGTTCCCACCATGGCTCACCAGGGCTCTCCCTTTTGTGCATCCAGAGTAGAAGTGTCCCACCTGCATGGTGAATGAGAAAACCCCTGACTGCCAGCAACAATACCCTCATGTCTGTTCCAGAGAGAAGACATTTATCAGGGTAACATAGGAAAGCGCACAAGCCTCCTTTCTCTCAATAGAAAAAACGGGGGATGCTTTCAGAACCATTCCTGTGGGGACCACTATGGTCTTGATGCTGTCTTCATGTGTTTATGCTGTCTCCTCTGTTCATTAAGCTGGACACTAATAGGAGATCAACCATCTCCTCTCTCTCTCTCTCTCTCTCTCTCTCTCTCTCTCTCTCTCTCTCTCTCTCCACACACACACACACACACACACACACACACACACACCTTCCCCCAACTCCATTTTTAAGGTGCTGTTAGCTATAAGCGTTCTCATTCTCTTTCAGTGTGAGAAGTCCTTAAGCTGAATGAGAAACACTGAGATGTTGCAATTATAGGAAGAAGGGCTTAGTCCACAACATTTTTAAAAAATTCTTATTAGCATAAGGAGGTCAAAATTACATATGCCAGATGTGTTCAGCTCCCTGCACCAACATTCTAAGGTGTCAAACTGAAGCTTTTCAAATACTCTTGAGGATAAGCACGTGATGCTGAGGATTTAGGATTTGTGGGACGGCAGAGCTAATGATAACAAGGACTGAGCAGTCATGAATGAAGAAAAACAGAACATACACTTTGACTGGCCTGTCTCCATGAGCAACTGCTAGACCACCAAAGATACATGTCATGCCGGCCTTATCTTTATTTTAAGTGCTTGTCTCTACTTTGAAATGAGAATTGAAGGAGATGTTATGATGGGAACGAGGACATTAAAAAGGTGAATTCACACATCTTCATGGCACCACTGTGGATAGTGGTAGTGCCATGAGAAGAATGGCAGCTTTAGAGATACATCGACCTGAGCTCAAATTCTGTGTTCCTCTTCCTTAGCTAGACAGCTTGAACAGATCACCGAACCTCTCCTTGTAATTTAAACGTGGAAAACCCACACTGTCTTAAGATTAAATTTAATATAAATAAAACATCCTCATGCCTTAGAAGAATGTGGTATGTGCTGACCATCGCTGTCACTGTTAAATGGAGACCATGACTATGGAGAAAGGAAATGTTACGCTTGTGGACAAAACCAAGCAAGGTTATGAAGCAAGAGGTCTTCATTCTCGTGATCCACTTGATCTATTTTAAAAGACCCCATTTCGTTTGTGATCTCTCCAAATGTGAATTCTCAGCCTCGGAACTGACACATGTTCTCTAGACTCTCTGTGAGTCTCACTCAGGATAGCACTCTGCTGTAGCTGCCGCCTCTCCTTCCTTCACCACAATGCCTGACAACATGCCTTCTTGTCATCCCTTCCCTCCTCTCAGCTATGAAAAATTTTTATTGATAGCTTCTAACGAGCCTATAAAGGCCCTTGCTTCATTACTTTCCCCTTTACCAGATCTAAAGGCAAGTGAACACCATGTAGGTATTCGAGGGCAAGGTCTCATCATTTTAACCATAGCTAATTATGATCCCTTACTCCACTCCCACCCATTGTGGGCCCAGGTCTCCAGCAAAATGGATCCAGCAAAATAAGTGGTTGGTAGGGTGCTGGCTGTCATGGACCCTTGGCCTGCCACAACTGTGGCTCTAGTGCTGCTCTACTAAGGGCAGAAGAGCAAAGGAGAGCCCTGGGAGAGTTGTTGCTATGCATCTTTGAGCTGTTCCCACAGTGTCACCCGTCTTGGTGATAGCTCTTTCATAGCTGCAAACACCCTTGCAGAAACACATCATATACCATATATGTCATGTAAGGGGAGAATAAAATACAAAACAGCTCTCAAACTTTTTTTCTTACCATTTTTCAAGGGTATTGGGTTCAAGCAACAGTCCTCCTTAATGTCTTTCCAGCATGATTACCACATCTCTGAAGGAAGTAAAGGGATGCTAGAGTTAAAACAATCAAATGAGAGCTTATCAGATAATGGAATGAATGCTGGATCCCTAGCTAGCAGTTAGGTACCATGTGTCTGATACATGGGACTGTGGAGAACTGTCCATGCCTTTGGTAGAGACACTACTGCATCTTCTGGTTTTGTTTTGATAGATGGGTTTATCACTGTTTGCTCCAGTTAGAAAGAGCCCTAAATGTCCATTAATCAGAGTCCTGGTGTGGAATGAGACCATCTGTAGGTTTGTGACCTTTCTTTCTTCCTAATCTCTGGCTCTCCCAGACTTTCTGGAGCAATATTTCCATCTACTTGTATAAATTCTAAAGTCAGCCTAGAGTTTGGCACTTGCAGGTTTTCTAACACCTTCTTGTTCACTATTCCTATTTCTCCTGTGTCCTAGGTGTTGAGGGCACTTAATGAGATCAGCAGCAGAGAAATAGGGCTGCCTTTAAAATAATCTGAAGGCTGCGGCCATCAGTTTATCCTAAATAAAGGGCAGCAGTTGGGGTGTTATGGAGCCTAAGAATACTTGACAAAGGCTTAGGCCATGCTATTCCACTGAACCCTGAAACTTTTCTGATTATCACAAGTAGAACTGGAGTAGGAAGTAATTCTGTCATTATTCCAAGAACCTCTTTTAATAATATAACGAACAGCCCAAGCCTGGCCCAGCACTGAGTGTCACATCATTCAGTCCTCCTGAAGTTCATCGTTCTGTTCGCATTCGGCACTTTTTCTTGTAGTGTAAGTATGTTTGCTCAACCTTGTAATTTTAGGAACCATTAAAAATTTACTGTCTCATATTTCCTCTTTTAAAAACAAGTTTTAATTCCCATAAGCACTAGTTTTATTTGAAAGTAGCTGCTTTTATAACTTCGTATCTTGACATTTGGTATTCTGGAATATCTACATTAGAATTGCCTAGATCTCTGGGCTTGGTCCCAAGAATTTGCAGTTAAGTAACTTCCAACTGGTGACTTAGCACATCCAGATACATGAATCATGACACTGACAGGAAGACCCATGTATGTCCCTAAATGGGAAAAGCATCTTAATCTTTGACATTTTTTCTTTCTCAACTACAGATAGTATCTTTTATTTTCTGTAGCATATGGCATTTATGATTTCCTTAAAATAAATTGTCTTTCTTATTTTTGAGACTATGTCTCTGTACATAGCCCTGACTATAGAGGAACTCAATATATAGACCAAATTGGCCTTGAATTCACAGAAATCCTCTTGTCTCTGCCTCCTCAGTGTTGTGATCAAGGGTAGATACCACCATGCCTTACTATATTGTCTATTTCTGAATATACATTTCAAATACTACACGATTCTGTAGAAATAAGGGTGAGAAGGGAACTATTGCAGAGTCACAGACAGAGATCTCATCATACTCTAAGCCATCAGCTCTGTGGAGATAAGAATAATAAAGGTATTATAAGAACCATTCTCTGGGACATAGTAGGACAAATGATCGTGCCTTCTCATTCAATGCCCTTATAGGCCCTCACATATCCAAGACCTCCATACATCGTGCCTTCTCAGCCAAGGTTACCAGAGACCTAGAAGCTATCCTTCTTCCTATCACACCCCTGACTTTCCTGTTTTGTTCCTGCAGATCCATGACTTGGGACCTGCAGACAGCACGGTCCAGTTCATCTTCTACCAGCCCATCATCCACCGATGGAGGGAAACAGACTTCTTTCCTTGCTCAGCAACATGTGGTGGAGGTAACAGTGTTCACTTGTCCTATCTAGCCTAGGCCTCTGTGAGGAAAAAGCTGGATGTTATAGGAGTGAACCAACTTCAGCATGAATGAGTCTCTTCTGAAAGGATCCACTTCCTGAAGCCATCTGCGAGGTGCCCTGGGGAGCTTTTCCTTTGTGGATGCTCATAGCAATCACCTCTTTCCTTGGCATCCTGGAAAGTTGAAAGTAGTGATATCCTCTCCAACGGCAGCCTGCAGTGCAGTGCTTGCTTTAATCCCAGCCTATATGTCGTCACGAAGCAAGTGCTTGCCAGGTTTGCTCCATTAGAGAAAGTTTTATTACCAGAAAAAAATCACTCCATTGTTGACTTAAGCTAGGTTATGTTTTGCCTGTACCCATCACTGCACACTGAAAGACATGCATTAGTCCATGTATCCTTTATGGTGTGTCTCTCCTGAAAAGTCACAAAGAGAATTGCTGTCCTTACACTACACTGACACATCCATGTCACACTCAGTGTCTTGTGTTACTAGAAAAGGTTTCTTCCTATTTTCTGTTTTTTATAATTATAGAGGATATATGTCATATTTCTTTGACATTTTTTAGTCACTTCCTTGTAGTAGGTCACTTGGTTCTTTTAAACGTTTTACCATGGGCTGGAGAGATGGCTCACTAGTTAAGAGCACCAACTGCTCTTCAGAAGGTCCTGAGTTCAAATCCCAGCAACCACATGGTGGTTTAAAAAATAAATAAATAAATAAATAAATAAATAAGGCCGACCTCATATTTAAACGTTGTACCATTATAATATAATAAGTAACATAAAACCTAAATGATTTTATCATTCACAAATTCCCCTGGGGTGAATACTCAGCAATATGGTTACTAGATAAAAGAGTTTGAGAAGTTTTATGGATGCATTTATTACCAAAATCTTTCCAGAAAATTAATTGTGTGAATATTTTAGATTGTCAACATTTGTGGGTTATCTTTTGTTTTCCATTTTTATTGGTCTAAAATTGCATATATATGCCTTTGAAAATTGGTATATCTGATTGATTCTTTCTCTATTCTTTTGTGGAAGCTGGTTGACTGACTAACTTTAAATAGTTCACCCACATTGGAATTATGTACAATAGTTAAAGTCATAAACTGGGGCAAATAATTGTCTATCAGTTTTTTAAAACATAAGGATATATGACATAATTTGCCAGGCAGTGGTGCCGCACGCCTTTAATCCCAGCACTTGGGAGGCAGAGGCAGGTGGATTTCTGAGTTAGAGGCCAGCCTGGTCTACAGAGTGAGGAGTGAGTTCCAGGACAGCCAGGACTATACAGAGAAACTCTGTCTCGAAAAACCAAACACACACACACACCCACACACACACACACACACACACACACACACACACACACACACATATATATATATATATATATATATATGTATATATATATGACATAAATCATAAATTTTGCTTTTTATCTTTATCTATATCATATGAACAAAACACTAATTGTGCTTCTAAAAGCATTATTGTATTTTGTCTTAGGATTTATATTGCTGTGATAAAACACCATGACCAAAAGCAACTTGAGGAGGAAAGAATATATTTGGTTTATACATTCTGATTATACTGAATCATGAAGAGAAGTCAGGGCAGGAACCTGAAGGTAGAAACTGAAACAAAGATTGTGTAGAAACACTGCTTACTGGCTTGTTCCCCATGACTTGTCCAGCCTGCTTTCTTATAACATCCAGGACAACTTGTCCAGGGTGGTACTACCCACAGTGCACTGGGCCCTCTTATAGCCATCATTAATCAAGAAAGTGTACCAAAAAATTGCCCACAAGCAAATCTGATGGGTGTGTTTTCTTAGTTGAGGTTCTGTCTTCTTAACTGACCCTAACTTTTGTCAAGTTGACATTCAACCTAATCAACACAGATTTTTAACTTAAAAATAATGAGTCAAATGCCATCAAGATTGTTTGCATTTTTCATACAATAGTATTTCTATAGTGGATCTATCTGACCTTGAATAAAATTTCCTTTTTTAAAAATAAACGGCCAGGCTGAAGAAATGGCTCAGCAGTCAAGAGATTGCGATGAAAGCAAGAAAACCAGAGTTCAGAGTTAAGATGACAGGAATCTAGCTAAATACGGTGTAGATGCGGCAGAGTCTAGATAGCAAACTGGCTATCTAGACTGACATATCACCAAGCTCTGGGTTTGATTGAAATCTTGCAAAGGATATGATAGAGGAGCAATTGAGGATGGTTCTATGTATCAATATGGAGCCTCCACATGCAAGTACACACACACACACACACACACACACACACACACACGAGAAAGGGAGGGAGGGAGGGAGGGAGGGAGGGAGGGAGAGAGAGTTCACAATTATAATATTGTTTTATAAAAATAAATTTCTATAGATGCATGAGTCATGCAGAAAACAAAACAAACTTCAATGAAAGGTCATCTAATGTAATATTTTTTCTTTTTAAAATGTTAACCATACCTTTCATAAAACAGCAATTCAACTGCATGCACCCTATATCGTTTTCACACAGAATTGCTATGACAGTATAATTTCACTAACCTTGACAATGACTTACTATTAAATAAAGCAATTAGTGTTTCATTCTATTTCCAACCACACTGGGCCTTATTTTACTCACATGTAAGAGTACAGCTATCCATGGTTTTCCAGGGTCAGGCCTCTGTTCATAGAAAATCTTATCAGGATGCCTGAGTATAAGCAAAAGTTCCCTTGTTGTGTGTGAGGGGTGTAGAGTGTTCCTTTCACTTCATGGACCACACTTACGATCTCTGAGAAATAAGCTGTGACACACACACACACACACACACACACACACAAACACACACACACATGTGCTCCTGCTGTCAGATTCAAGTGGCTGGCCGCTTCGCCACGTGTAAAGAATGTTCCACAAGAACTCCCTGGCGAGCCTCAGAGGACACTGTCATCTGACCACACTGGTCCTTTGCTTAACTCCATGACTTTACTTCCTAGTCTGTGAGAGCTTCAAAGCAGAGGGCTTGGGTTCGGGAATGATGATTTTCAAGCACCATACCCTCAGCCTAATAATTTATTATTTCTTCCCATGGTTTACTACCGGATAAATTCTGTCCTTACAGAGAAATTACTCTCTGCAAAACTCCAAAGTGCTTGTCTTATAAAACTGCCGCATTAGAGGATGATGGTGACAAAAAGTAAAAGTGTGTTGACTTCTCTGAAATGTCATTTTGCTACTTAGCTCTTCTATAAAGCCAAACGTTAGCTAGATGTGCGTTCCTGCCCACTGCTTTTGCTTCTCTCTGTGCTTTCATCTTCCCAGTAGAATTTTTAAAGGTCTTTTTTTAGGTCTTTAATGAACAATTAACTTTTTGTGGGTGGTCTGAGAACATAGCCTCGAGCCAGGAAATCTGGCTTCAAAAGCCTCTTTCTGACTTCCTAAAACCTCTGCAAGTCTCCCAATGATTTCGATCTTGTTTCCGAATACATATTTAGTAATAACTCATCTACCTGCCAGGAAGAATTTGGGGGGTTGGGGAGGGTTTGGAATAAAAGGATACAGACCTTTAAAATCCTTGCTATATACTTATTTTCCCTCCAAGAGTCTGTCTTCATCACTGCTTTCTGTAACATCACAAAACAGGTGAGAAAGATCAAACACGTTAGGAGTAAAATTAAATATCACTCGGCAACTTTTGGAAAGGAAGCCTATAAAGTATGAGCCAGATTCTTAATCTGAGGAGGAATGACAAAGTATTTTGGAAAAAGCCTTGGGAGGACTTTTCATTTTTTTATTTGCATTTTTTGGTATGTTTGGTTTTATTGTTTTAATTCTGTAAGGAATTCAGATTCAGGATAGCTATTATGAGAACTTTAACAGTCCATTTACTTAGTTCAACTCATTCAGGTTGAATTTAAGCAGCCTAGTAGAACCTGACTCAGGTGGGACCTGATTCATAAGTCTCCATTTTTCAAAGAGGGGAAATTGAGATTTATTTTTATTTTATTTATTCAGTTATTACTTACTTTATTAATGAGTTGTGAGTTGATTCTTCCTGTCAGCCTCAGAGATAAAGAGGCAATTTAGCATCCTTTCATAATAAGCTTAGTTAAAAACAAATACTAATAGTGTTTTTCCGTTATTTTTGTAATTATATTAAATAAATAAATATTTCTTGCCACAGAGTTTTATAATCTGACTATGTTCTTGTATAACTCAAGCCCTGTAATATAATTGAATAATTAAAATGAGCAGATTACTTAGGAAAAATGTAGAATTAGAGTTCTATAACATTAATGGCCCTTCCAATTATATATTTGCTTTTTCTTGGAAATAACTTAAACATTGGAAATAATTTTCTTAACTGGATATAGCCCAGAATCATACAGAAGTCCACTGTGCTGATATGTGCTTTAATCAGCCTGGTTGTGTTGATGTTTACAGGTTACCAGCTGACGTCGGCTGAGTGCTATGATCTACGGAGTAACCGTGTGGTGGCCGACCAGTACTGTCACTACTACCCCGAGAACATCAAGCCCAAACCCAAGCTTCAGGAGTGCAACTTGGATCCTTGTCCAGCCAGGTCAGTCCAGTTTACCTGTTTCTTTATCATAAATCAGGTCCCCAGTTAACTTCTTAGATGAAAGTGGGTGTTTAACTTTAAAATAAAATAAAGGACATGGCCCTGTCCAGCGTCCCCACTGTTAGTGGCACCCATGCTCCTGGCTCCTGCTGTCTTGTGATGTGACCTCAGGGTCTGTGGATCTTCTTTCTGTAAATGTTCTTCAAAGTGAAGTCCTCTCTTTCTCCTTTGATTGTCTTCACATCCTGACATCTTGTTTCTCCCCTTGACAAAGCCCAGTGAACGAACATCTTGGTGTCTTAGCCAGCCAGTGTGATGGCTTACTGTCTCACAATGCTTCCCATTCTTTTCCCTGTCTCTGATCAGGGATGCAATCACAGAAGAATGCCTGTCAGGACCATAGTCCATCCATCCTTCAAGAATCAATTCACACAATTAATTAGGGTCAGAGCCAGCCTCAAAATAGTTTTTGCTACCTTTGAGAAAAAGCTTAGCCTTTGCTCCATAGGAGCTAGGGTTGATTTCCAAGTCAAGTTTTCTTGAGGATCTTTGTAATTAGAAGCTCTAAAGATTTAAACCTTTAACACCTTCACACACTAATGTTTGTTTTAGAGAAGCCATAATTGGGCCCCAGTTATTTGCAGGATCAGGAAGCAGGCAGACTGATGAAGTGCCTACGTGTGAGTAACTGTTGATGTGATGCGCAGGTGAGGAATCTGCTCGCCGAGGGCGGTGCCTTCGCTTGGGGCTGCAAACACTGCTGAGTGATTCTTGGCAGTTGCACTTTTACACACCCACAACTTCCTAGAGAGCATCTAGGAAAACCTTCCTCCACAAAAGCAATCACCAGTCACAAATACCAATGGCCAAAACATCCTTTCTTATTAGTGATTTCTATGTCATATTTTCAATCAGATCTTGCTAATTATGTGTACATGAAAGGAAAGTTCCGAAGAACTAGGCTGCTACATGGGTGGAGTAGGTGGAGAGCAGTCTCTCGTACATTGTGAGAGATGCAACTTTTGTATTCCATTGCTGACTTACATATGCTTATGTATGACTTAAGAGTAGGTTTATGCTCTTTCTACCTTAAGCCATGAATTCTAAATTATATATGTGATCTGAACTTACTATTAATAATTAATGTCTAGAAACCATAGACATAGACATAAATGTAAACTCATTGAAGGAACAAAAAGAATAGATACTTTATAGCTTGACATTCTAGCTTTGTGTTACATCAGAGTATTGGACATTAAATGTTAGGTGTGATATAAAAGTAAATAAGGTATTAAATTTTTGCTTTGTTTTGCTTTAGAAATATTGAGCAGTTGAAATATTTTTAACTATGATTGAACCTTACTTTGAAATGATTCAGTGTATACATTTTTGTCCATCCCTATAACAGGAGAGAGCATATTTATTCCGATTCAGATGAGCATTCATTATTCCCAGCTCAGTCACAGAGAGACTGAAAGTCTTACGCAGACATGTGAAATTTTATATGTGCATTTCTAGGAGAGATAGATTCATTTCCCCACAGTTCCATTGAGCTTTTCCTCGCTTGGGAAAAACCTGCCTTCAGTGAAGAGATGGCTATGGAAGAGGGCTTGAAACGAAAGCACTGTTGTTAACAATTGGAAGAAAATGTTTGTCATGAGAAAAATGTATCCTTTGTTTCTAGTCTCTGATCTTTATCCACTCTTCTCTGTGGGAGTTACATTTTTGGCCCATTTCTTATTATCCAAAAGCCCAAAGCCAAAAGCCAAAATAAATAAATAAATAAATAAATAAATAAATAAATAAATAAGTTACATTGAAAGGCTGCCTATTCAGTCTATATTCTATGTCATTTTAAAGTATCTAATATAGCACAACATAAATGTTGGGGACAGGTGGCTATCACAAAAGAAGAGAGAAAAGGAAAAAGGAAGTTGGAAGCTCTTATCAGAAGCTACTTCTTATTGAAGATGGGATTGGACAAAGCTGTAAAAATTAGGACTTATCAATAGGAGATACTTGAGGAAAGTGGTTTAGGGGGTCTCCAGCTCATCTGAAAGCGCCCCAGGCATCCTGTGGAGTTTGTGGGGCTACTTTGTGTGCAGCTCTTCTGAATTCCAGGAGAAAATGAGAAAGCCTGGGCTCAAAGCAGACAGGAGAGAGTTTCTAAGATGGGTCTCTCTCATTGGACAATGGGATCAACCCACTGAGCTAACTACTACAGATTTAAGGGTGCTATATTAAATCAGAAAGGGATGCAGTGACTTAAAACTACAACTTTGTGTCCAAATTAAAAATCCTCAAAGGGAAAACAAGGGAATTCTTAGTACAAAATCACACATTTTTTTTTTTACATTTTGAATATACTTTATTATGTTTGTAAGCAAATGTAACTTTTTAAAATAAATCACACATTTTTAATTCTTATGTTGTTACATAAAATATTATTATATATAGTTACTGACATCTATTTTTCCTGTAAATCCTGGGGTCTGGAGCTTATTTATACTAAGTAGAAGAAAACTCACATTTAGTTAATGAGTTTGAGTCTTGTTCCCTTTCAAGATAGAGATATCCCATGAACACCAAAAATGACACTAAACAGGGGCTGGAGAGTAGGTAACAGAGCTTGTTGCATAAGCGTGAATCCCCAGCATCCACATGCAAAGCTGAGCACATGGGCCTGGAAGCCCAGAGTTAGTTAGCATGGTGGAAACAATGGGATTCCTGAGGCTTGTTGGCCTCCAGCCCAGCTCCAGATTCAAGGAGAGACTCTGCCTTAAAGGGGGCCAAGGTATACAATGTAGTCCTTTGACCTTCCCTCCTATTACAGCACATGGACACATGCACATGCATCTAGTAAAGTCACTAAATAATTGTTCAACTTTTAAGCCTTGATATTCCCCTCTGAAATGCCCCACTCCTTACTGCTGTTCAGTCTCAGGAGTCTTCTCTTCTCTTCTTTCCTGCCTTCCCATCTCCTTTTCAAGCCCCCCCCCCGACCCCCTTCCCTTGTTTCCTGTTCTTACACTCTTCATAACATCACATCAGCCAGCTACCATGGCTACAGATGATGCTGAACAGACAGTGAACATCTGGCCTATTCTCTTCAAAGGATTTCTATGGTTGTTGTTTTTTTTTTTATCACTTTCTTTGCTTCTAGATGTTAATTTTTGAACTGTTGATAGGCTAAAAGGCTATAATGAAAATAGTAAAGTTTAGCCAAGCTCCCCAGTGCCCAAGAGAAGCAGTTACTGCCTTTGCTGTATCTTTTTGGTCTTGTCAATTGTACGTAACACAGATGGGATTCTACTTCACCTGGAAGTCAGCGATCCCTCATCCTTTGTTTCCTCTTCTAAAAGCCAGTCTCAGCACCCATGTCATGTGGCACTGATGCGCTGCAGAGGCAGAAGTGCAGATGGTTGCTCTGTCTGTCCAATGGAAGAACTTAGCCTGCTGCCTGCCCATTCCTCTCACCAGAGCTTCACTGATCTCTGTGCATGTCACTTAGCCAGTCATTTTTATAAAGTGACAAAATATTTAGTTTCCTAGCCAGAAGTGGCCCTCAAAAGGGGAGCCAACACTTAAGACTAAAGGAAGGAAAGGAGAGGTCTAAAGATTTAATGACTCTTGGCTAAAATTAGTACTATTTTTTTCCATTGGCAATGCAGAGCCATGATGTCACAGGTCGATCACATGTTCTTACAGACTCTGCTCTACAAATGCCATAATAGTCCAACTTGGGCGTTGCTAGATAGTTCAAAGACACTCCACTCTTGCCCACCAGGGATCTACTACATGCTTATTTCTCTACTTTGTGTTTCTATTAGTTATGAGCCTTCTCCTATGGAAGACAACCAGGTTGTGCTGACATGTCAAACCTGTTATGTGTCTGCCTTGCCATGATTGTCATTTCTCTCTTACACCAGGGGAAGCTTTGTTGAAATTTGTGTAGCAGTTCATGCCACCTTTGTTGCTTGAATGGAAGGCCACAATTTCTATGTGGCCAGGAAGCTACAAAGTCTTTGCTTGTGGTTAAAAAGCAAGTAAAAACGGAGTCATTTACTCATCTAATGACCACGGTGTGTCCTCAGGGCAGCTTGGAATATAAAGCATGCAAGCTCTGACTGTTTGGGGTTGGTTGGCTGGTTTGTATTTTTTGGTTTTGTTTTTCCCGCTCTATATTAGCTTGAATATATATATATATATATATATTACATATTCTAAATCATATAAATTATTTAAATCTAAATCATATAAATTATCACTGGCTAGAGAGCAAACTTTGAAAAACAGGTTCAGATTTGAATCCCAATGTAACTATTAAAAAATACTCCGCATCTGGAAAGACATCACATGTGGGAGGCAGATAAAAAAAGAACTGGATTCTCATGCTTCCCAGGTGCCCAACAGCAGAGTCTGGTAGAGGGATGAGAACTCTGGAGTGATACAGAGTCGTCACCTACAAGTTGAACAGCCTTTGGCAAATTATTTACTCTCACTCAGCCTCAGATTTTCCTCCTGTGAAGTGACAATAATAACAGTTCTTGTGTCGTTAAAGTTGTCACGAGGGATAAATGCTATGATGCATTTAAAGAGCTTAGTGGAGGGCCTGATACACAAGAAACACTCAACAAACATTAGTTACTGCAGCTACGACTGAGACCAAGACTGCTAGTAGCTAATAGACATTGCCTGGAGAAAGATGGAATCCTAAAATTCTCTGAGTCCAGAAAATAGTTCTCTGTGGGTGGTTCTGGGTTGTCTGGGAGACAGTTCCTAGGAGAACATCACCTTGAAGCTAAATCACATTTGTAGGGTTTGTAAGATATAGATTATGCTGTGCAGACTAACTCCTGACATTTCAGCTCACAAGTATCGAGGGCAGTCTTCTCATGACCAGCTGTGTCCTAGCCATTCAGCCCAGCTGTGTCCTAGCCATTCAGCCCAGCTGTGTCCTAGCCATTCAGCCCAGCTGTGTCCTAGCCATTCAGCCCAGAAGAGGTTGTGCTGCTTGTGTTTTCTAAAAGAAAAGTTCTATTTAAGGACTAAAAAAAATGGTTGAGTTATTGAACAAGCAAAAAGAAAGTAAAAGTGTCCTAAATTATGTACATCTTAAAGTATATCATTTTATTGCAACAAATGAATGATTTGGTAAGGTAACGCTTCCATCAGACCAGCGTCATTTAAATAAGTGGTAAAAAATAATAATAAAATCTCATTTCTGCTTTTGTGGACTTAAATGGGATAGCAAAGCAGAGCTGTGCTTCATTTCAGAATGTTTGAGCAATTCTGAAAATTATAGAACCAACACCTGCAGTCACACTGTCATACCTGACAGTGAAATCACTGACTATACCTATAACTCGATTATCACGCTATTCATTTCGTCTGTCAAGCCAGTTCTTACTAACAGGAAGCTCACTGCATGCATTGCCTTTAAAGGTTTTAAAACATGCAATTAATTATTTGCATAATTCCTTTAATTACCTTGGAGTTACTAGGAAAGGGAATTCCACCATCCTCATTTTTAACGTCAACCTACCACTATGTAAGGCATTTCATTACTTAACATCTTTGGTTTCCCATCAGGAAAATTGTAACATTTCTGCCAGATACTGTGAGGATTTTGTGAAATAAAGGTGGAAATCTCCTAGCGAGGTGCTAAGTACTCAACAAATCACAGCTATTGTTAGTAAATGGAGACTCAAACAACTGAACTGACATGCCCAAAGTCGCTCTATTACAAGTTTTTAAAGATGCTCTCTATTCATTACATCAGTTTAGTTTTATATTTCCTGTGGAGTTAACAGGCCAGAGAGGGGAAGCAGCATTCTCAAGTGAGACTCCATCAAAGCAAGCTGGGGCATGGATCTAAATACTTCCCGTTCCACAGTGTCTCTCACCGGACAGAAAAGCAGCTCTGATACCACCATCACCCCAGTAACACTGTCCTGTGCATTGCCTGCAGCAGCCTGGGAGGTCTGCTTCCAACGCAACATAGAACCATTTCAATATAAGTTTACATGCTGGACACAGTGAGCAGAAACCCAAATGAAGCAAGCATCGTGCATGTGTTGATGTCCACGCAAGACATTTTCTGGAGTACACAACGAAAGTGGAAAATAAATCCTAACAAAATGATAGGTCTACTTACTTAAAAATAATACAGAAATGGCATTTATTAATGTCAAGAAAGAAATGCCAGAAATATAAATTGCAGAGTTTCTATCATTTAATCTAAGATGCTAAAACTCTTCAGTGGTTAGTTTTATAGTAGAAAATGATTTTTTTTTTGTCTGAAAAACATTTTCACATCATGCCAGTGAATCAGGATTCTTGATTCTGGATCCCTTGTAACCCAGATAACATTAATTGATACAGATTACACAGTAATTTGACATTAGTGTAGTTTTAAAAGGAATCAGGGCTACTAGATAAGACATTTTCTCAGTTCCAATTTGACTTTCTGTTAGGGGCACTTATTGTTTCAGAATTTTGGCAGGTGTGATAGAAGGAAGAATTTAGACCTTCTAAGTGGTTCTCAAGCTTGGAGCTCAGCAGTCACCAGACAGGAAAGGATAATGCAATGTCTACAAACCTGAGTTTCTTGTCTTCTCCCTTTATCTTAAAGTTCATGACTTGTCTACCACTTGCATTTTCAGAAGATGGAAGCAAGGGTACCGATGTCCAGTACTCAAGGCTGCAGCAAGAACACTGACATTCAACTTCATAGCTTCTTGTGTGGTCCTTCCTTCACTGGACCCTGATGCTCTGTGCTCTCCCTCTCAGGGAGAAGCGAAATGCTTGAGCCTCCTTCAACATTTCCTTAAATCTCCATATTGTTGTTTCAGAAGAAGGTGATTTCTATTACTGCCTGGAAATCATCTAGAGAAGATGGAACCTCATAGTGAGAATACTGTAGCACCTCTAGCTTCATTCTTGGGGAAAAAAAAAAACAAAACACTGTAGTTTCCTAGTCTTGGAGGCTTAGTGTTTGGTACCATGGGGAAGGTGAAGCGGAGTCAGCTAAACTCTGGGGCCCAAATCTGTCCCAGGTGAGCTGAGTTCCACAACTACAAAGCAATATGATGCCTAAAACATACATGAGATGGAAATAAAGACATTTCCATGAAGCATCCATACTTACCATAGGGAATGCAGGGATGCCAAGTTACACAAGCAGGCCAACAGCACTGTTTTACTATAAGGGAGCCACAGGGGCAAAGAGAAGAAGCCAAACGGTGGGTGGGTGAGAGAATGGCAGTGCCTTGAAAAGGACAGCAGTCACAAGAGAAGCAGCTTGCAAGAGAAGATGCCATGTGGTCCATGCAGCTGTCAGAAGCCAGAAAGAGGATGTGCAATGAGAAGAGGCAAGAGGCCCTGAGACATCCCCTGAGAGGTTCCTCTTATGGTTCATTTCCACAGAGTGAATTACATTGGGATTTTTCTTGTAAAGACAGACCTATCACAATACACGAATTCCCCACTGCGTAGTGTGCCTCTGATTCAGGCTTGGATTTTAAGTTCATGGCTATTGGTCAGAAGTTGCAACTTAGATCATGCCTGCACAAAGCCTCAATGGTATTTAGGTGGCACATGGAATTAGAGGTGATAACCTCATTTAATTCATTTACCTTAATTCCAAATGCTCCCATCTTATACTTCAGTACTCTACTTGCTGACCTTGTGGGAGGCAATATGTTATTTTAGAACTTATAAAACAGGAAGATTTTTTTTTTACATCAAGGAAAAATAATCCAACCCCTAGGATCCAACCAGGGTTATAAGGTATTTCCCTACTATATGTGTGAGAGTATAGATAGATAGATAGATAGATAGACACAAGTGTTCTTATATGTGTATATGTGTATACCTGGGAACACATATAAATAAGCTGAAAATTATATTATAGATGAAAATGTGTATATATAAATTATCTAATGTTGTGGGCTTAATGATATGTTCTATTTTATACTTATTTTTCAGGTACTATATTATTAAAAATGACTCAGTGTTTTTTAAGTTTATGTTCTATATAATATTTCACTATAAGAACTTGTCATGACACGAGAGCATCAGACAGTTGAGTAAATCGTGTGCTTTGGGTAGATTAGGTGGGAAGTGACTCTCACTTTCTTGTACTCGGCTTCTGTTCTCAACAGCCCTTACAGTGAGTTTTAGATGGAGCAGTGTCGCTACCGCTGTGAAAACACACAAGTGGTCAGGGTTATTGGAGAATGAGTAGTTTGCTCTTCTGTTTTTCCTTTGTGATAATTTTGTATATCATGTTCACTCCCTCCCTCCTGTCCACATATCGAGGGGCATAAGTACACAAACGCATTCACATTACACTCAAATCTGGGGGGACTCTCATCAAGTCCCTTAATAGCTTCCCGTTCCAGCATCCTTCATGATGGTCTCTTTATCTGAGAAGAGATACAAGGTGTCTTAAAGGTAAGAAATGAGAAGAGCATGTTAGGCAAGATTGCCTTCCCCTCCATCACAGTGCAGGCAAACATCAGGACTGTGGCCAGGGCTCCAGGAGGGAGCAGAGCCGAGGCTTGGGAAGATGCATTTGGAGGCTGGACAGAGCACCATTGTTTGGCTTTAGTTCTGTTTTCACAGGTGCCATGGAGTCATTTCAAGTCTTCACCATGACCCATGCCACAGAAAGACAAACAGACCTATAGTTGTGCTGGAACCAGGTTTAAAGCTTCTTGTTCAAACACAAACATGACTTCTAAGTCAGCCCAAAGCAGAGCCCAACATCCTGGCAGCTCTGTGCTCCTCCATCTATCCCCTCTGTTCAGTTCAACTCTTGTCTTGTTCAATGTTACTGTCTCCATTTCAAATATCATCAGCTGATAAATCAGTTGACGGAGACCTGCAACAGCTCGTTCTCATATTGAAGATGACAAATTATAGCCATAAATTTTTCCAGAGGGCAAGGCAATGGTATCCGTTTCTGCATTTAGAAATTGATATAGAAATGACTAGATACAAGGGTTAGGTTAAAACCTGACTTCAGACTCTTTGATTTATAGCCTAATTTGCTTCTATTAAATAGTAGTATATATCCAAAGCTTTGAAAGACTTTCGAGACATTGGCATTCTTTAAAATACTGTCATTTTAAAAGAAAAATTCTCTTGATTATTAGATGCAAAAAAAATTTTTTAAGGCATATGGTGTTTCTAACAACAACAAAAAAAGCAGGAGTAAGTTTTTAATCAGAAGGTAGAAAAGAATGGGATATTTAATTCCAAAAGCAAAGACAAAGCATTAATATGGTAATCATTTCATTGTTGTGTTAAAGATGCATGCAATTCTGAGCATGCCCACAGCAACATCACTTTCATGAGCTTTGTGAGGCAAATGCACACAGACATGCTCACTCATTTACATACCATGAAAATTTTATCGGAAAATGAATTTAGTATGTCAAATGAATAAACACAGAAAATGCCCCTCCATAAAGTAATTAAGCAAATAAACACTTCACCCTAGGGGATATGTCTTCACAACCTTGTCTCTCTTGTCTCTGAATCATATTTAAATACTTTCATGTATCTCCTATTTTAGTCAGGTTTGTAGGGCCTTCCAGTAAGTCCTCTTTTTCTTTCTTCCTTTTCATGATCTTCAGTCAGTGCTTTGGTTGGTTGGTTGGTTGGTTGGTTGGTTGGTTGGTTGGTTGGTTTGGAGGGTTTTTTTGCTATCCAATCCATACTAAGTAAGCCCGACCCAATCTTTCTACTCAAAAGCTTAGATTTGCTAGCTATATTTCTAAAGGTATAAATCATCCCATGTCAAATGATGGGGTCAAAATCAAAAGCTATTTATTTAGAGATAAGTGTAAATATACTGAATATGTTAATTATTATACAGATGTGTAAATATATATATACACAGGCATCCCAGAAATACAAACAGAATATACAGATCTCTTTACTGTTCAAGAGAGAAGCTCCCTAGCACTTGTCATATGAAAATAAACCACCTTTTGTTTGTGCCCTTCCGTGTTCTTCATCTACACTGAACACTCTATGTCCCACTCTTGCTGGAGGCTCGGCTGCCCTAGCGCTCTTCTTCAAGTAATAAGACATTTTTTCACCATCCAGAGGGAGCAGTCTTCAGTAAGGACCCAGTCTTACCAATGGGACCTATTAGTTGAAATCAAGAAATTTGGAAACATAGTACACTAGAGACCTGAAGATCTTCAACACAGCCCATGCTATGCTTTCGTGTGCATCCTTCAGCCACACAGCATATAATGAACATCCTTCCTTGTGGCTCTTTAGCCATTACTGGGCCTCTGAACCTCACAGGTTTCCCAAGGTATTAATGGCAGCCACAACAGTCACAAGTGTCATAGTGAAGCCGTTAATACTATATAATCTTTATAAAAGACAAAGGCACTTTTTTGTGAGCAGTTGCAACACTTCGTTTTGGTAGGGAGTTTGCTCTGGCTAAGCATTGCTTAAGACATTTGGTAGTTCCTCCCTCCCCTTTATGAAACATCCAAGTGGCTACTCTCCAGGTATTAGTAAACCTTTAGATCTGCCAGAAGTAGAAGCCTATTTGCTGATGTATGTTACAATCTTGTCAGTTCTGTGGTCCATAACCTCCTGCTTACATAGCTTTCTCTTTCATCAAAAGTGAGACAGTAACTGTAATTGCTCCATGGGCATCTGGAAGTAACATTAATAATGATGATAATAATAATGACCTCATAGGATGGGTAATTTGGGGGATTAAAGAACATTTATAAGCTTATTGTGCCATAGCTAATGATGAGGTGCCAAAGTTTCTCACCATCTCCCTTTCTAGTGGTATTTCCTTTTTGGATCAGAGGACTAATTATAGAAAATAGTGTCTTCAAAGACCTTTCCCCAGCCTACAACATATGCTAGCATAAATATCAAACTGTTTCAGTGTTGTTTCCAGAGATGATTTATATATGTTGTTTTGCAATTGTATATAAATGTATATGATGTAATCATTTAGTGTTTATTTTATTGTGTGTACCTTCTACTCAGAGGGTTGGCATTATTGTTCCTAACAGTGACGGATACAAGCAGATCATGCCTTATGACCTCTACCATCCCCTTCCTCGGTACGTAACTCGATCATCCTGATGTTAGAATTAGCACATCAGTCTTCTGATGCTTTAGTGTGTATATGTAAAAATGTAGAGCCGTAGTTTCTGTGTTTTTCTATAAATAAGATGGTAGATGGTAGATTTTGTAGATCCATTCTGAGCTCTCCTCTTGAGTAATCTGGCCTGCTTGGACTCTAAGCTTGTCATTCAGAAACCATTTTCATAGAACGATATTTCATTGGAGTGGACACAATAACTCACTCTAATTAGCTTCAGTTTGTCTGCTTCTGCTGTGTCCGTCCTTCACTCCCTTTTTAACTCCCTCTCTAGCTCCTTTTGGTAGAAGCCTGGTCATTACAGAGCCATTGCTAACTTAAACAAACACCGTCTAAAGTGTAATCACAGCATCATGAGTATAAAATTCCAGACATGGGGCTTTTCTAATAGGGGCTTCATGTGCCCTTTTGTATTTTGGAAATATTATAATTATCTAAAGGATATTTCATATCCTTATTGTTCAGAACATTTTACAGAGTAAAGTTGTTAAATACATGAAGATTAATTGAGGCATTGTTTTTGTTAAAGTATATTTTAAAGACTAGAAAAAGGGGTATCCAAACGTTTCAAAAGGACATTTTTGTCTTTAATTTGTGAGAAAACTGGAGTTGCTGAGAAAAATCTAATAAATAGTTGCCAGTTGTATTGCCGGTCATATCGGAAATAGCTCTGCAGGTAGCAGAAATTGGAATTAGTTTTAAATGGCTTTGCTGTTTTCGTTACTAATTTGGCACCCAGGGAATCAGCTGCTGTTTAGAGTTCTGGGTTTCTATGAGACCAGGAGCAGGTAACATAATCTACAGGACTTTGCTAAAGCCTAAACTGAAACATGCAGAAAAATAAGTGTGTTTTGAACAGCAAAATTCAGTACATTTAACTGATAGTCTCTGAATTCATAATGTATTAGAATCTACTTGGATGCTAATCCAACTCTCCAGTGAGACCTCAGTCTCTTAGTCCTAGCTCAGCAACCACACCCACAACCTAAAGAAGTAAACATTCTTGTTCACACAAATATGCATGTATAAATGCATATACAGGTATTTAAATGTTGTCCAGTGAAAATTTTCCAGTGACTGACAAGAGACTGTCTGGTCTAGTAGCTATGTGCAAAGGGAGATTGATTGACACTAGATACTATTGTTGCAAGATGTGTCACTAAATAGCTCCCTCACTGGTTCCTAGCTCCTGCTATGCTGTAATGCTACTGATCAAGGCAGTAATAAAGACCTCAGAATGCTCTTTAGGTATCATTTTCCAGAAGTCTTCTCCTTGATAATGGACAGAAAAAAATAAAAAAATAAAAAAATATAATTAAGCCAAGATCTCCCTTGATTTCCATTTCTGGGTCTGTAGAATCAAGATTCCTAGGGTGTGTGCCTTGTTTGTATGGAGAAAAGCCATGTATTTTAAAACAAAGGTAAAGTTTGGTGTCAGTGTGAACAACAATTGAGTTTCTGTTTGTCCTCTCAGGAAGTCCTAGATTCATGTCATCTTCTATGATTTTTCTTTTTCTTTTTTTCCCTTGTGCAAGTAAACCTTTCCTATGATTGCCTTGACTTCTTATAGACTAAAACTTCCCTCAAGTGTCTAAAGTTTAGTGCTGCCTCGAATGCCCGCCTTCCCACTGGCTGGTTTTGTGCACCATGTCCTGTGTATTTATTTAATGTGTTTATGCATCTCTGCAGAAAAGGACCAGTCAGTTAGCAAACAGGCTGCATGTCTTGCCCCTCACACTTCTGTTTTCCAGTAGTTTTGAAGATACAAAGTAGGCTTCACTAACAAAGCTTTAGTAAATGGCCACTACTTCTATAAATAGGGTCTCATTTAACAAAACCAAAGTTCAAATAGTTCTCAAAGAGCAATACCTTGAAAATTGAGGCAGAAAACTTCACTATTTAAAACAGTTAAATTTTATATTTCAGATAAATATAGATAAAATACACAGTTAATACATTTTAGGTTGTTCTTTCTTGCCCTCTGCCTTTAAGACTTAGGATAAATCTCAACGTAACGATATATCATGATGAACTTAATCTTGATTACAATGAGCTCATGTCTCTTTCTTTACATACTTTTAATTTTGAAAAATCTGTAAACTAAATATAGTGTGGATTTAAGGCAATTAAAATCAAAGATGTATAAATGTATGGCATGTCAATTCATTTAATAGTCTTTTAGGACAAGATTCTTGGATATAGCTTTCTTTATTCATAATATTCACCTTGGTCACCATTTTAATATCTCTTGACAAAAGAATGCCATCTCTCATCTTTTGCTAGACTTTAACATACCTAAATATATTGTGCTTTAAAACTCCCCATAGCCCCCATTACTATGTGGGGAGTCACATGATACTATTTCACATACCGACCTGAATCTGTAAGCTCAAGCCATGCTATGAATCTGCAAACTCGTGTTCTTCTCATGTATCTTGCTGTGGTCAGTGAGAGGGAAAAGAGCTCATACACTCCTTAGTGAAGCTTCATGGTTAGAGCAAGTGTTGAGACAGAAATTAATCACTCTCCCTTTCATAGGAGGCGCAATTTCAAGGTCTTAGAGTGCCAATTAGAAAATGTTTTCCCTTATGGAATTCCAGTCATCTAGATGATTAAATATCCATCAGAATATTGTGTTTCACTGTCAGATTAAATGGAGCATGAGTATTTATTTATGTATTCAGCCCATCTTCAGTCTGAAAGAGGCCTGTCCTCCACCTCCGGCAGGAAGTCATGCAGAGATCTACCTGGAGGAGAACAGAGCTGTCTTATTCTTTTGCAAGGAGAACTCGGCAAAGGCTCTTCATTCCCTTGAAATAACTTTTATTCAGTTTCCTAAGGGTCAGAAAAACCTCAGCATCCCCCATAGTAACATTTTTTTGTGTGTGTGCGTTCTGGGAGGAAATACTGAATCTCGCTGTTGACAGTGGAGACAAAGGCACTTGCCTAAACCTGAACAGTGCAAACAAAATGTAGTATAAACTCCTATAACACGGGACGCACACATGATTATTCTGGCTCCTTCAGGAGACGAATCAATCAAGGCCACAACATATGTGGAACTTACAGAATAATTACAGTCTCCAAAGGCTGCCTGCGCGATACTTTAACATATAGCTAATAAGTGTGTCAACTTAGGGTTGTTTGGATTCTCTTTCAATAAAGCTAGATCTCTTGTGATTCTTTAATATCTCTTAAGCTGCCCTAGCCATTCTAACTATCAAAGTACATGTAAGAAACGAACGTAGCTCACTCAGCCCCGAGATGAGGACAGGAGTTCCATGTGTCTAAATCTGGTCCCAGTTGCTACAAAACTGAAAGAAAAAGAGGAAGAAGAAGGAAGGAAAGAAGGAAGGAAGGAAGGAAGGAAGGAAGGAAGGAAGGAAGGAAGGAAGGAAGGAAGGAAGGAAAGAAGGAAGGAAGGAAAGATAGATAGATAGATAGATAGATAGATAGATAGATAGATAGATAGATAGATAGATGATAGATTAAAATCTCCATTTAGTTGCAATATCTTTTCAACTGAAACCAAGCATGTTTACAAGTCAAGGAGTTCCTTGCTGGAGGACATCTGTGGGTGTGTCCCCAGCTAAACAGTAATACTGTTATTGACACAATGTCTGCTCCTCAACTTGCAGATGCACAGTCTGAGCGCCCAGCTTGTGCTGAGTGTGTGGAATCCTGGAGCTGACAGTTTCAGAAGAGAGGAGAAAGGGCTTTTGTGTAGGGAGATTATGTATGAGTTTTTCCTATTTAAAATTTTTTTAAAAATTCAGAAGTGATATTAGTTTCTTATTTCTGTTTTAGTCTTCACAGAAATACTTGCTGAGATTTAGTTCAAAATAATTAAACTTTAATACATATATAAGTACATGCACATGTATGTATATATGTGTGTTTTGTATATACATAGTATATATGTACACAGAAACCACAGAAGGAGGACTGCAGATTGAACCTCCATTGTTGATAGGTTATAGACAGTTCAGACATCCTGTGGATTGCTCCCCAGACTGTAATCTCCTATATTTGTGTAGAGAGTCAAGGTTTAGGAAACATTCTTGCCAAGGTTGAAGCTTTCCCTCTTAATAAAATTTCAGCCAATAGAGAGAGAGTTTTGGTTCTCTGGAGAACCAGTGATCGACCCAGGGCATGGGGTTGGTGTGACAGGTCACTAAGGAGGTTTGGCAATTTGCATGTCCGCCCTGATGACTCCCCTTGCTTCTGTAGGTGGGAGGCCACCCCGTGGACCGCGTGCTCCTCCTCGTGTGGGGGGGGCATCCAGAGCCGGGCAGTTTCCTGTGTGGAGGAGGACATCCAGGGGCATGTCACTTCAGTGGAAGAGTGGAAATGCATGTACACCCCAAAGATGCCAGTCGTGCAGCCCTGCAACATTTTTGACTGCCCTAAATGGCTGGCACAGGAGTGGTCTCCGGTAACTGTGCCCTCTTTCTTTGTTCCTTAGGAGAGTAAGTCCACTCTTACCTCTCGGCCTCGTGAGCCACCGAGCGCCCTGTGCAGTACCTTCTGTACCTGGGGTGTCTCAAGGACTGTCATCTTAGTTCCTGGAGAAGGAATGTCCCCCTCCCACACAACCAAACACTTATTACTCTTCCTCAACTTACTTTAGCCTGGCTTCTTTTCTTCCCTTTTGGGAAACAAATTCCTTCTAAGAGTTAGGGATGTTGAATGGTCCTTAGTCTGTAAGAGTTGCCTCTACAAGATATAGTTCAGTTGACTTCATTTTTTACTATACTTTGTCTTATGTAAAAGGGGTGTGAATAGTAAAAACAAAAAGATTGTAACTATGCACACATTCATTGAGAAGAAAAAGTATTGAATGGAACAGCACAATAGTTAAAAATGGATATGAAGTGCAATTATTGAAACCAAAATTGCTACTTGCATTAGCTTCCATCATTGTTATAATTGAGCTCAAAAGATTATTCCTAGCTGGGTA
>LR749861.1:593862-630671 GCA_902729485.2 Mus minutoides
TGATCTGATTTCTGTGTTAGTGTTGTTGGTGTGCCAATGAAACAGGAAAACTCAGAATCCCAAACCATTTGGATGTTCGGGATTCTCTATGATATGTTTTTATAGCACAATTGCCATTTCTTTCTTTGCATCACTTCTTTGAGACATTACATTTCTTTGAAAATCAGCCATAAAGTAGCTCTACATTTTATTTATCATTGGAATGAGTAGCATTATGAGCTCTTAATAATCTAAAAGGAAAACAAAAAGACATATCAGAAATCCTGATTATTCTTAATAATCTCTCTCTAAGTCTAAGTTTACTCATCTTTAAGATGGGGAAAATAATAGAATGTACATGAAGATCATGAGAGGATTACAAGAGGCATTGTATTACAGAGTTCTTAACCTGCTCCCTGACACATATTAGATTTTTTGCAGATATTACCTTTAAGTAGACTATCATTAATGGTTTCAAATATCACATGAGATGGCAACAGGCACTCATGGATACAAGACAGTAGTGGAGTATTACAAGCCTACTGTTGGTGCCAAGCTGCACACTGGCTGTCCTTTAACTCCTTTAATGATGGAGTTATTCACTGACACATGTGCAGATATCCCACACCCATGGGCCATGCATACATTTTTTATTATATTCCTAGCTACAAGTGATGGCTGCAAATAGAAGACAAGTAGTGAAGATCCAACTAAAAATAGCCTATGACTTATTAGCTCTATCTTTACCAAGCAGCTTTAGAGGGAAGAAAATTCAGTCTACAGTTAACAATCAAGAATGAAGTCTGGATTTTTCACAGCTAAGTAGTGATCTTGACTCTGTAAGCATTGTTAAAAGACCACTTTACTCCATGGTGCATGCATATGTGGACATATTTCTTTCATCTTTGCAATTATATGTTATAAAATGGTGACAGAGCTTCACTGGCTCCTACTATAAAGGCAAACATGCCCATAAATGACCTTAATAAATATGTCAGAGATGAGAATCTTGGCAGTTAGTTCTATGGGAGCAGTTAGAACCTCCCTAGTTCTTTTGCTCCTCCACATTTTCCACAGGAAGCACTTAAGAAGCTTGTATGAGTTGTTTGCCCAAAGCTAGATGAATAGGTAAAAACACATCAAATAATGGTTTATGGGCCTTCGGTTGTACAAACTTTCATTGCTACTGAACCTTGGGAGTAATATTGAATAAATCAGAACATTAAAATGATGTTTTACAAATTTCAACACACTAGTTTGTTTGATTTTGACATAATGCAACATAAGGTCACATTGATCCAAACAGCAAAACAATTATAAAATACCACAATATCATCTATTGTATTTTGTGTTTAAAAGGTGTCAAAGGAGCTTTGTTGACTCTGTATATTTGTCAGTGCTTCGTATACGGACGTTCAATTAAAAGGACTTTGCAGTTCAACATAGAGGAGAGAAGCATGTGTATAGTCACTAGTGTTAGGAAATCTTTAAATTCACTGGCAAGTCTTCTTGATACAACCATCCTCAGAAACAGCTATTTGCCTCAATAGTAATTATTTGCAATTACCAGCATGACTTCTACATATTCTGCAAAACTAGAAAGTATTGAGAATGAAGAACTTCCTGAACACTTGTGTAGTTTCTAATCTCTTCCCTCCCCACTGTACTTATTCCCAGAGAAACTTCCAATAGAGGCCAAGCTGCCATGGTTCAAGCAAGCCCAGGAGCTAGAGGAAGGAGCTGCAGTGTCTGAAGAGCCTTCGTAAGTTCTGTATGGGGAATCCCCTGAAATGAATTAGCAGGGTCTCACTGTTGTGGCTTTTTGGATTCCAATCTATGTCCCAAAGGGATATGAGCCCCTTGGGATCCAAATTAAAGATGGATCTGTTGTCAAGTGTTGGTCAAAATGTTGATTGCATCCAAATGAGATTTACAAGTTTCTCACATTCTTCTTTATATGAATCTAAGTATGTTTCAGTTTTGCCTGACAGGGAGATACAAATGAAGTGCTTGCCCTCTTCTCTAAATTCTTTACCTTTGGCAAGGGGCTAAAGATGAGAAATTCCAGGCTGATGATGTAAAATGAGATTAGACAGACTGGGGTTGTAGCTCAGTGGTAGAACACTTGCTTGACTGGCATATGCAAGGCTCTGGGTTTAATCCCCAATACAATGATGGATGGATGGATGGATGGATGGATGGATGGATGGAAAGACAAACAGATTGATTTGATATGAAAGTGTGGTCAGCATTCCACTCCTCCTTATCCCTGAGCTTTCACAAAATCTTGGGAGTAAATAAATACATACAGAAAGGTAAAAGCATGCAATAACTTCACCCCATCATTGGAAAGGTTATGGTTCTTACCCAGTTACTTAGGGTCCTATGTGAGTTCTGTTTGTAAATCATCAAATCTGGACCAGTAGGCACAGATTTACAAGACTTCAGAAAAGTAACACAGAAAAGGAAGAGAAAACATATTGAGGGGTTGATTCTTATACATTGATTCCACTAGAGAACACTGACAGGCATATCTGCTGCACTGTTATTGCACAAGAGAATATACTCTACTGGTCCATTCCATAGATGGCAATGCCATTGTATAGCTTGAAGCCTTTCTCAGTTACTTTAATGAAGATACTAGGACACATATGGATGTATAAGATGTGACCCAGTCTTCAGAATTCACAGTAGAGTACATAGCATATCGGAGAATTTTCAAATTCAAGCCAGAGTATACATTTTACTAGAGATATAAATGAAGATATTCGAAGACAATTTTCTCCAACTTATCCTGCTTGGATCTAAAGCTGATAAGATTTTCAAAGATGAGAAATTGTGTTCCTGAGTTTCAGGAAATCTCAGTAATTCAGTGGTCACTTGTAAATAAATTATACCACAGTACTTGATTTCCCAGAAGTTAAAACAAAACAAAAAACCCTGAAATATGGTACATAATTAAATACCATGCTTTTCACTTAAGCGAACAATTAAGTTAAACATAAAGTACTTGTTTATCTTAAAGTTACTAGAGTTAAAAAAAAAATCAAAAGTAACCAAAGGTGGGAGAATTTTGGAGGAAAGATGGTGTCTGAAATTCACAATGCTAACCAAATAGATGAAGACATTCCTCTCTTTCTCCTGCCAGGATGTAGTTCCCCAGCCAGGACCTAGTTTGGCAGATCTAATTGCTGAGGGGGATGTCAGGGCCATTAACTCTGCACTGACTACAGCTCTATCTGAAACATAGAAAAGTGCCATGACACCGGCCCTGGTTAATCCTCATGTGTACTCCATGGTTAAATATGTTTCCAACCAATTGTGTATTTTTTTATGTAAATAATCTGCTCTCCTTATATGTTAGATTCTGCCATCTGGTGTAAGGCATATCTGTCTGGAATATTGCATTGTGACTAATGCTAAATAATAGAACAAAGTTGAAACTAAATAAAAGCATATTGCATCCATAATTATACTTCTTTCCGATTAGTCGGTACTGCTCCAATGAAACCTGAAAGTGGAATTAAATGCTTATGCAGAAGCATTTCATAGACCATGATCATGCATATTTTATGATATGTATTTTCCATGAATGTTTCAATTAAGGTGCATTATGCTTCATTTTAATAAAAACCCCTAAAGCAGTGAAACACACTTTCAACCATTGAAATTATAGCCATATAAAATTAAGCCATTAAATTTCACTCTTCATGTAATGGAATTGCCATCTTGGTGTGATTAATCCAAGTTGAAGTAGATTATAATTGGAGTGCCAATTTAACGTAAAGGAAATGTATACAGTTATGTTCAGACAACAATTACATTAATACCAAAGTGGAATAAATGACAGCTGTAGAATTAGGTAATGAAAGCTGTATGTTTTCCATATTTTCATACATTTTACTTGTTTAATGTACTGAACCCTCAGAAAGGTTTTAAGTGTCACATTTTTTAATTGATTTTGAATTTTAAAAACATAATTTTGCATGGTCTTAATTCCTTCTTTAAAAAAAAAACACATAGACAAGCTTCCAAATGTGTATAACAACCGTAATTGCTCTCCAAAGCACAATGAAAACATAAATGATATACTGTCAGCAAACCACTCTTTCCCCCACCAAAGAGACTCACATTGGTTAAATTAAATGGTAAAGTGTAGAAGCTGTGGCTGTCAGTTCTGAACTTCTACTCTGGGGCTGGAGGGGACAGAGATCCTGCTGCACCAGCTCCAGCAGGCTTGCGAGTTATAAAAGAAAGCAACAAATGTCACCAACTTTCCCATATGTAAAGTTAAAAAGATTATCAACAGCCTGTCTCATTAAATAAATACAGGAAAATCACTGTATTTAATCCTTTAGCATATGAATGTCTTTAGTGTTAGATACTCTAAATAACCCCAAATTGTAAGGAAAGGTTGCTTAGCACTAGCCAGAAGCATGGCGGAAGTCAGTATCTCTAAGAAATGTTTAGAGGAAAACCATGATAAGAGACCAATAACTGAATCACCAAGAAATAAATAAAATATTGAAAAACTCAAGAATGTTCTCATATTGTGGGTCTCCTAACCTAAATGTTGTATGGAATATGTGAACCCAAATACATCTCCCAGAAGCACTGAAATAAGAATATAGATCATTTCCCATGATATAGATCATTTCATATGATATAGATCATGATATTAAGTTTCACCTGAGGACTAGAATTTGCAGCTCAGTGATAGAGAGCTTGCCTAATATGTATCATCACTACCTTCAGAAACAAAGCATAAACATTTTTGAGATATTGTTTTTTTCCCTCAACAACAAAAGATGTATCTTAGGCAAAGGGACTATGGCAAATACATCGTCTTTATATACAGAAATGGAGTTGTGAACCTACTTATGGGAATCCATGTCTCTATGGTAGGTTTTATTCTCCAAGACATATTTCTAACCAATTATCCTGGCTACAAAGAGCAAACTCTTCTTTTATGTGTATGGATATTTTATCTATATGTATGTCTATTATTATGTGCCCATTGTTGGTAGAGGTGAGAGGGAGCTGAACTCCCTGGCCTGGAGTTCAGCACAGTTATAAACCTCCATGTGGGTGTTGGGAACCAAGCTGGGGTCTTCTGGTAGAGCAGAAAGTGATCTTGCCTGCTATGCCTTCTCCCTAGTCCATTCTTTTACATTATTTCAAGTATGTGAGATGGTATGAGAGCAGATGTCCTCAGAGGCCATCAGATGGAAGCCATGCCAGGTAAGACCCCTAATTAAAGTCTTCTGATATGGATTCTGGAAGCCAAGCTTGGATCCTCTGGAAGAGCGGAAAGCCCTCTTAACCACTGAGTATAGTTCCAGTCCCAGTAAGAACCTTTAAGCAAGGTATTTTTCTCAATCCCATTGAGTAATACATTGTAAATACAATCCAAGCATCAAACTGAAATGTAAATCTAGTGGGGGCTTTTATGAATGAAACCCATCATAAACTGTCATAAAAATAACTACAGTAAAATAAACTTGTCTCAGAGGTTGTGAGCTGAAGAATGAGAAAAAATATTTGCTCTAAATGATGCAGCTGTATCACCCCCTCCAAGACCCAGAGAGCACATAGGAAGAGAGGGTAGAGAGAATATAGTAGCCAGAGGATGTTGAGACATGTAGACAGGATACAGCCATGGCAATTCATGAACTCACGATACCTGTGACTAGCTGCAAGAGACTGAAGCATGACTGGGCCAATCAACATTCTATCATAATGGGGGAGGGACCTATGCAGCCCCACTACTCCTTGAAGGACTAGTGGCCGTTAACAGTTGTTAAGGAAGAGATACTATTTTCTTCAGTGAAGTAACCATTGGCCAGTGGCCCCTTACTTGGGTAAATAACCTCCCATTCACACTCTAATGAAAAAACAAATCTCTAAACTCAGTGGATCTCAGACACAAACGAACACACACACAAACACATATGATATGACATGACATGACACTAGGAGGGGGACATGCTGTGAAGACAGTTTCTTTCAGAAAGGAAAGGGAACGTGGATGAGAAAACAGAATGGCAACTGAATTGATGGAAATCCATTAGATAAATGTATAAAGCTGTTAATAAAAATATTTTATGGAAATCATTGTGCCCATGACAAGTACATGCTATGACCTTTTGACAGCTTAATCTCTTAAAGGAAAAAATAGTCATACAAATCTCTAAGAGTTTTAAAGAGATGTTGTTGAAGAGTTATTCATCTGGCTTTCTTTAAAACTCTGAGCAGACATGGGATAGGAAGGAAAATGCTTGTCTCCTTAAGTCCTTCAAGCAGTAGGACACTGCCTAATGTCCTTGAGGGTAACTTTTGAAGGAGTTACAACAAACAAAAGTATGACCAACATGCACTAGACACTCTGATTTGTCTTTCTAGACTTGGAAGTGTCTAAGGGAAGACATCCCACATAAAGAAAGCAATAGCTCAGTTCTTCCCACGTAGATTTTGGTAGCTGATAGTTCTTCCTTGGTAGTTCAGAGTAAACAATGATGAACAATGTCCTTTCAGGTTCAATGTAGCCAATATATTAATATTAATATTAATATTAATCAAGCATCCCCTCATCAAATAGCTGGCATTCACCAGGTGGAAAGTCAGATATAGTAAGATCAGGTAGCATTTCTTCCATTTTTAAAATCTTTAGTTGTCTTAGTAGACTTTTCAGTCAACACTTTTGGTTAGTAGGCCATTTGAAAGCTTCATTGTAATAACCAGGCCTTAAATGTATTATCACAAATAACCTTGATGTGAGCTAGACGAAAAGAAAAAGAAAGTTAAGCAGTCAGAAAGCGGCAGTGATATCTGGATGCCAGATGGCATTGGGTTAGCCATGGGGCCGATTCTGTAAGAAACAAAAGAAAATTCTTGTCATGCATCTGTGTGAAAAGAACCCACAGGATTTAGATAATCAGAAAGACCAATGAGAATCCCTATAATGGATTCAACAGTCCTTGTGTGCCTTGTTTATCTTGTGGAAAATACCATTTCAATACATGTAGAACTATATTTCAATATAGTTAGCTAATATTTATACCCCGTGAAGTTGTTTGATAATGTAAATTCCTTAGTGCTTAAGAAGGTATACATTTAAAAAAAATGATTAGAAATCTCAGCTATGTGGCATGAATTCTATATTTCCCCCAAAGTCTCTATAGTGAATCACACATCAGGGAAGGTTTAGACAGCAATGTTGTTTATATTCTCAACACAAAGTACTTGAGTCATGTCCTCCTTATGAGGCTCAGGCCACGGAAAGTAACAAGGGAGTTTTCATCTTGTTTTTGGTTGTGAGCCTTAATCTTTAATGACTAAGCCATCTCCCATGTCAAGGAATGTCTTCTCCGTGCATAGAAATAGACATATTTTAAAAATCAAGACTCACGTCATATGATATCAAGAACTTAAGTAGTATATTAAAGAATAGAAGTCAACAAAAAAGAATGCTGGAGCAACAGCAGGTTGAGCATTAGAATCCTGGGCTGAGAAAGCATAAAAGCATTCAGTTTCAGGAAATGTGTGGTGAGCAAAAGTGTTGCACTGAGCAGACATCATTATGTTCCCATATCTTATCCTCTCTCATCAGCTCCTTCCTTTCTGGCCTCATCTTCTTCTATCAAAATTATTCCTACCCTGCATATTTCCTGGAGTAGCAGACCACTGGTGCACATTCTCTGCCTAGTAACGTGTTTTGTGATAGATAACTTCGGAAGAGCATACAGCACCTACTCACTATTCATGGCTCCAATAGCAGGAGCTAAACTGACCCATGAGCCACCTGCTCAACGCAGTGACTTCCTGGTAGATGCAGATATTTTCAAAGTTACCTAACAGTGTTTTACTCTCAAGAAGCCTTGGGGTTGGACTTGGAGAGATGGCTCAGTGGCTAAGAGCCCTGGCTGCTCTTCCAGAGGACCTGAGTTTAATTCCACCCTCCCTCATGGCAGCTCACAGTTGTCTGTAAATCTAGTTCCAGGGAATTGGATGCCCTTTTTTGACTTCAACGGGCACCAGGCACACATGTAGTGCGCAGATGTACATGCAGACAAAACACCATAATGTAAGAAATAACAATAAATGTTTTAAAAGAAAAAAGCCTCTGACTATTGTCGTATCAGAAGCAATAGAATTATGACTCAAATTTGAGTATTGTCTGAGTATCCATGGATTAAATAAATAAGTTCTACATGATTTAAGAAATTTCATTGTGGGCTCAGCAATTAAGAGCACTTGTTCTACTTCTAGACGACTTAGATTTGATTCCCAGAACCCACAAGGCATCTTACTACTGTCTAACTCCAGACCCAGAGGATCTGATCCTCTTTTCTGACCTTCATGGCCACCAGGCACATATGTGGTACACATACATATATACAAACAAAACTCTCATACATAAACAAATCAAAAAATCATAAATAAAAAAGAAATGTTATTTAATGCTTTGGTATGTGCAGTATGATTGATATTAGACCCCCAGTTTTGTACTATCTATATTAGAATTGTATCTACCTTTGATTAATTAAGAATAATTAAGCCCATGTGTCTTCGTATACAAATAATAAGAAATGAATAGATTAATATATACACTGTAAGGGTTGAAGGGACATGTTCATATGAACCAGTGGTTGGAAGCTTATGATAGATTTATTTGAATCTGTCATTAATGTCAAAATTATTGCTTTGGAAAAAGAGATATGACCACACATTTCTGTCACCCTTTGTTCCTCGGTAAGCCAAACCTGTGTGTAGAAACCAGACTAAAATACATCATGGTTCCCTAGGCTCAGTCTTCTCTCTCAGATGCATCCAGCTGCCATGTATGAGTTGCTGAGGATTGGGGCTGTGTATTCATATGCCCTAACATGGATGTAGCCCTGTTAGGACCAAGGATTAAAAACCATCTTTCCACGCAGAGCAACAGTGCACAGTAGTTAAGTGTGGGATGCAACTGTCAGCAACCATGAGCCTAAACTGATCATTGTGGTCTCTACAGCGTAGGGATTATGAGGACTGGCATATTACCTGTTGCCATAACTAAACATCTCCTCAAACCATTGGTCTTCCTAGAGAATCTTTGAGAGAGTTAAGATCTATTATAATGACCCATTATAAATACATCTTGTTCTACAGCCATTTAAGAACCATAAGATTAACCTGAAATTTAGCTTATGGTTCCCACGTTACACCATGTTCCTGCCTCTCTCTCCTCCTCTGTACTTTGGAAGTTCTTTGAAAACTCATGGGCACCATACTTCTACCTTACTCTGGAGTCTGTTCTAACATACAAAGGATAGCTATTTTTGTTTTAATTAAAAGGAAATGTATGGAAAATTGTAAAACCAAGTAAAGAGGGTCTGGAAACTGCTACCATGGAAGAGCAACCTCCTCCTACCCTGAGTTAACACACACAATCCCCACAGATTGCTCCCAACATGCACAGAGACAGCAAAATCAATAATAAAGCCAAAAGCACAGACAGAGCCATTTTTATGTGGTCAGTAAAGGCCTTCATTGCAATCCAAGAAGTCCTGTATTCATCAGCCTATCCACTGCCACCACTGTTGCTTATACCATAGCTGCCTCCAGAAAGCTAACTCTGAACTCTTGCTCAGCTGAGCCCTAGAGAGTGACAAAGATAAATTAATAGGGTCCTTGTGTGCCAAAATAAAGTATGGACCCTGTCACCACCAATATATGTTAAGTCCATTAAGGTCATTTTTTTTTTTTAATGAACTGAACTTTTCATTGGGAAAGCTCTGCCAAGCTTGTTGAATTAAAGGAAAGAAAGCTTTACAGAAATGCAAGATAAACTCATTTCACTCCATTGGAAGAAGAAATGGTTCACTCAAAGTCTTCTAAGTTTACAGTGCTTTAGATTTTTATCAAAGATTGGTGTGGACTTAAATTTTCATTGTGGTGTTAAGCTGAGAACCACAGATGCACTGATAGCTGTCAGCCACATGGTGTCTTTAGTCCCTTTGGGATGTGGTCTTTTAAGTAGGTAGATGATCCTACAGAGAAAGCAAGCCTGCAAATCATGCTCCCTTCATGCATATTGCAAAAGCACAGAAAGGTGGCCTAAACAGTGTCATGTCTTACTCTGTTGTCTGTGAGGAACAACTTGGCCTTGTTCCTATCTGCTATATGCAGTTAATGGTGTATCACTTTCTCCCACAAAAGCTTTGTGGGTTTTCAAAGTAAATTTTAACTAATGATAAAGGCGCTCCATGAGTCCCTGGAACCTCGGACGAGTTCCAGAATGCTCTAAGGCATTCTCTATTGAGTATATAGATGGCAGTAAGATACGGCAATGTTTGACCGAAAAGTCATGTATAAATTATGAAGTCAGCATTTGTCTCAAAACTCTTTTTTCTATAAAGCAGCTTTTTCAATGAGGTTTTAGAGTAGGGTAGTTGGCAGAGTTTAAACTTGTCCCAAGCTCCTTGGATACCCCAAACCTCATCAATATAAACCAAACCTTGTAGTTATGAAAGATAGGTAATGACCTTCAGAAAAAGAATCACTGGGCTGTGCCTGCCCGCTTTCATATAATCACCCCAGCACCTGGGAGGCTGAGGCAGGAAAGGTGTCACAAGTTTGAAGCCAGTCTTGACTATGACTACATAGTGTGTTCTAAGTCACCCTGTCTCAATCAAAGAAAAGGAAAGGAGAGAGGAAAAGAGGAAGGAAAGGAAGAAAAGAGGGGGAGGGTAATAGCTCTTTCAACAAAGTGGTTGTCATAAAAGCATCATTCCTTCTCCTGAACCTGCAGTAAAAATCTCAGCACTGTAGCACACATTTATAAGTCACACATTAGAGAGACAGAGATGGGATTCTGGGGACTCACTGGCCAGACAGCCCAGCCTCATTGGTAAGTCCCACACTGTGATCTCTGTGGTTCAATCTAGATATTGGGATGAAGATAAACACTGTGAAAATATCATTTTAAAGAATATCATGATACACATGTGAACGCAATGTGAGTATATCAAAAAAAAAGTTTTAATTCATGAATTATTCAGGGAGCTCATGGATCCAAATAGAGAGTTGGACCTAACCATTTACACGGACAGGAAAAATTAGCATAATCATGGATGAGAAACATCTATATCATCACCAACCCTTTACAAGGAAATTTCTATCTCTATGTAGTCACCAAATAACTATCCACAGGCATTCCAAGGTTTAAGCTCTCAGAGTTAGACCACCCCTAGACAAGATGCCGGATGATGCTACATGATGCTAGTGCTTCAGTGAAAAGATATTAGTGATCTCTTTTACCCACTTTACAACATATCCAACGGTCCCCATCTCTCACATATGGCAATAAGTGTAACTGTTGGCTATTATTATTTAATGTTCGGTGCTGACAGGGAAAATGGGGAGAGGGCCGGAGGAGTTAACAAAGGTAAACTAGTTTTTCATAATAGATAGGACCTGCCTGCTCGTTGGAATTAAAGATTGAACGAAATTGAGGAGTCAGGATTAACTCATGGATATTTTTTGTTTTTGGTTTTTTGTTTTGTTTTGTTTTTTCGAGACAGGGTTTCTCTGTATAGCCCTGGCTGTCCTGGAACTCACTTTGTAGACCAGGCTGGCCTCAAACTCAGAAATCCGCCTGCCTCTGCCTCCCGAGTGCTGGGATTCAAGGCGTGCGCCACCACGCCCGGCTCAACTCATGGATATTTTTTAACAAGTAGTTAGTAGAAATATATATTGTATTAAAGAAGATTAGAAGTTGAATACATTGCTGAGGGTGGAAATCAAGTATTCCATTTGAGGGGAGCTGAGAAAATGGCTCATTGGATAAGAGCACTTGTTCTTTAAGCATGAGGACTTGAGTTCAAATCCCCAACCCCCAAGTGAGAGGGTAGGTATGACTGTCAATGCCTATAATCCCATCAGAGAGGACAGAGACAAGTGGAACTTCAGAACTCATTAGTCAGTCAAGCCAAAATGACAAGCTTTCAGGTCATAAGCCTTAGCAGCAAGCACCTTACTTGCTGAGCCAGCCACCTCACCAGCCCTAGGTCTGCTTGTTTTTAAAAATAACATTAGTATCAATTATTTATTTAACTCTTTATTTATTATTAGTGTATTATATAATACATTGATTTACAAATTAATTATTTCATTAAAATAATTGAATTAATATTTGTTCTTTTAAAAGAAAAAGTTATAAGATTGAATACTTAGAAATTTCCTGTGGATAGTGATTGAAATCAGGAGTTGTTAGTGAATACAAAGGGAGCTACAAATCTGAGCTCTGAGACACAGTAGTCCTTCCGGTTTGAGACACAGTAGTCCTTAGGGTTTGAGACACAGTAGTCCTTAGGGTCTGAGACACAGTAGTCCTTAGGGTCTGAGACACAGTAGTCCTTAGGGTCTGAGACACAGTAGTCCTTAGGGTTTGAGACACAGTAGTCCTTAGGGTCTGAGACATTGTAGTCCTTCGGGTTTGGGGAGAGAAGAACCTAGAAAAGATGACTGAGAAAGTGGTAACCAGAGAAGCAAACCAAGCTTGGTGTCCTTAGTTCAAGAAAGTGCTGTAAGTAGGAAGCTACCTTAGTTTCTTTACCTGTCCCTGACAAATGCCCTAACAAAAGTGCCCTGGGTGGAGAGGGGTATCTCAGATCCCAGCTCAGTGGCTCCTCCTATGAAATTTCCTCCTGGCTCCTTAACACACTCAAATTCTCTTTCACTTCAAGCACTAAGGATAACCCAAATAAGCCAGGCAATGAAAACACAACTCAGTTAATATGGATACATGCTGTGCGCCTAGATTGGGCAGATCTACCACTACACTACTATCTTCCTCATATAAGAGACCCTTTAGAACTTGCAGTTTCTCCAGTCCACGTGCTTCTGCTCCACTTTCCTTCTTCCTCCTTCTCCCCAATAGTCCTCTCTCCCAAACCATCAGCTCCACCTTCCCTTCTTTCTCTGCCCAATCACTGGCTCTAGCCTTTATCTTATACATTAAGGTGGAAAGAAGGTTTACAGGAAATCACCTGAGTGCTGACTCATTCCTTGTTCACAGCCCCTCACAGAAGAATGGAATTATAATTTCAAATATGATTAGCCTCAGGGCTATCCACAACAACTAGCCTCTAAAAGAAAACCCTCCCATGTTACCTGTGTGTTTGGGAACAGATCACATCAGGGTTAACATGGGTTAACAGCATGCAACACAGGCAGCCAAGGATTTTCTTCCCTTATCTTTTCAAATCCTTGCATTGATAGCTCTACCAAATTTTCATTTATTTAGATTCTAAGATCCATCATTCTGTTCTCAGTTTTGCTACTGAGATGCACTGTCGTGTTCAAGATGCTCACTCGCTGAGAGGCATGATGCTTAAGGGTTTAGAGAAGCTTCTGGGGTGTGGTACTGCCAGAGGCTGGAGAGGAGCTCCCTGGAGACCTCAATATGAGCTGCAGCACTAATATGCAGCTCCAGAGACTGTGAACTGACAGTCCAGCTGGATAACCCTGTCATGATTCTGCACTCAGACCTACAGTCCTTAGCTAGAGACTCATTTATTTGACTTGACTTAGACTCTGAGGAAATATAGAATAGTATCTTGGGTACATATTGTCCACAAACTTTAATTCTTTTCAGTAAGCCTGTTTAAACTTGTAAAATTGATTTTTTTTTTATCCTTTGACAGTTTCATACAAATATATAATAGATTTTAATCCCTCTCACTTTGTCTTGCCTGACGTCACCCCACCCCCTCCCACTGCAACTCTTCTCAGCATGCATGTACCTTTGGCTGCCCTAATTTTGACAAAGATGGAAAAAGTATACCTTGGTGATCATGTTTACCCTTCCTGTAAATCTCTAAGATGATTTCACTGAAGAGCTGTCTTTGCTTTGCTGTATCTATCGGCTTGTTTTGTGAAGCTTTTACCTCCCCGCTTCAACTTCATTTAGAGACATTAAGGAGTATTATGTTGTGTAGAGGGGGAATTGGAGAAGACCAGGAGCAGAGAGGCGGCTGCTTCTCCCTGGTCTCCTTTCTCACTCAGCTCTTTTTCTCATGCATCGACTGACATTTTTCTTCAGATGCACAAATACCCAACATACATTTAAGCAACTGTTCTGGCCCAAAAGCTTTCACACCATTACTTTTTTCAAGGATTATCCAGAAGCAAAAGAACCAACTTTTCAAACATAAATAGAATAAGAAGGAAGGAAGCTTGGGTTAAGCATCACATGAAGCTGGGCACATCATTAGGGATCGAGCCTGTGACCTTTGCCCCAGTGATATTCTTCTGCAAAGGCCTTCCTGGTTAATTTGGGGCAGACTTTCCTGTATTTTATTTTTCTGACTTAATGTTTTCTAGATACATCTAAGGTTACTATTGGAAATAATAATAGTTTTGGACTGGAAAGGTAGCTCAGAAGGTAAAAAAATACTCACTGATCTTGAAAAGGAGCCAAATTTGGTTACCGCCTAAACACCAATGTGGCAGCTTACAACCACCTGTAATTCTAATTCCATTGAATCTGACACCCTCTTCTGGCCTCCACAGACACTAGAAATACACACAGTGCACATACATACTTTGACACAAATGTGCTTATTCATATTAAATAAACAAACAAATAAGTAAAATGTATTGATGTTCTTTTAAAAAAATTTTTTTTAAATCTCATGGTTTGGGTGCAAATATAAAGTGGACATTTGTCAAAATCTGCATTTATAGTATTTCCCTATTCACAAATATACCCCCAAACTCCTGAACATGACTATAACTACAAATAGTATTGAATTCTATAGATACTATATTTTGCTATTTCTATATACCTATGATAAAGTTTACTTTGTAAATTATGCACATGAGATTAACAATAACAATTAAAAAAGTAAAGTAGCTATAGTAGTATACATTTTTTAAAAAGTAGTTAAACTGTGAATTATTTCTCTAGCTTTTCACCTAATATTTTTGGATCATGGTTGATCATGGCTAGTTGAAACCACGGAAAATGAGTCCCTGACTGAGACTACTATAACTCATTAATAAAGGACCCAGTTACATGCTATAACCATTTCAAAGGAATTTGGAAGAGCCATACATATTTAAGTAAATATGAATAAAAGGAATTTGCAAATAGATGCAAAATTAGCAGCTACATAGGACAGTGAAGCACTGCCTTCCACAAGATAATTGTTCTGCCCTTTTTTTCTTTAAGGAAAATCATTTGCATTATCAGTTTTCTGTGATTGATAGAATGGTACAATAACTGAGTCAGCGAGAGGCTAAAACAGTCAGGAAAGACCAACACATTTGGCGGGGTCTTCCTTTTCCTCTGTAGGCCATTTTCAAGCATTTTTTTTATCCCTCACCTCCCCCCCCCCCACCGCACCCCACCCCACCTCTCTTCTCACTGTGCCTCCATGCCACGAATTCCATACATAAATGCATACCAGAAAAAGAGGAAGCCACAACCCCTATAGACTCATAGCCGGGAAATGAACTAAACTGAAAACTACCAAAATTAGATGTTTGTAACGTGATTCCCTGAAACTTCCAATAGGAATTTTGAAGCCAGGGTTTGAGACTAACAACAGCATGGAATTAGCCTTCCTGCAGGCTGGAGAGGTGCTCTTTCAGAGGACTGGATTCAGTTTACAATGACCTGTAACTCCAGTTCCAGGAATCTAATGCCTTTGCAAGTACCAGGTATAATAAAGATATTTGTAGGCAAACACTCATAAATAAAAATACATCTTCTTTTTAAATGACACACCTATAATGTATGCACAAGTGTGTGTGTTTATCTGTGTGTGTGGGGGGGGGGTGCACGTATGCATGCATCCGCACTCACGTATAGGTCAGAGGACGGTTTTGAGAGCTGCTTCCCTCCTTGCACCATGAATTCTGGGAATCAAACTCATGTCCTCAGGCTGAACCAGGCTCCCTCAGCAAGCACTTTTACTCTAAGCCTCTTACTGGCCCTAATGACAGAGAGTTTTGAAATAAGTGTATAAGGAGACTGGTGGGGAGAGAAAGGCATAGGTGGGAAGGACTGGGACAGGGAAGGGGAGGAGGAAGAAGGGGAGGGAAAGGGACACAGGAAAGAGAGAGAAGAGAGCAAGAGTGAAATAGTGAGCAAGAGAGAGAGACAGAGAGAGCGAGAGAGCGAGCGAGTGAGAGAGAGAGAGAGAGCGAGAGAGCAAAAAGCAATAGAGAAAGGGGAAAGTTAAAGAGGTAAGTTACAGATCATATCCATAAACTCCAGCCTCACTTTGGCTGGTGTCTATAGTGAGATATATATATATATGATCAATCAAGAGCATATTACTTTTGTTTAGCAGTTTATTAATAAAGTGGTTGTTTATTACTACTTTAAGTCATACCCCTAACTTCGTAATAGTTGGTAATAAACTAAACCACTTAGGGATCTTATAAGTGACTGTGATTGTCACTGCTTTCTGTTCCATAAAAAGGACTCTGGTAATAAGCCTAAATCAGAAGCTCTTTGTTAGTTCGAACAGTTAAGCTTGCAATAAAAGACCAAACCAAAGCCCACTTCATTCATTTACCAAGTGTTGGGTGTGTGTGTGAGGTAGTGTTTGTGTGTGTTATTGCATGCCTGCTTGCTGCGTGTGCGTGAGTGCACATGCATGTGTGTGTGTGTGTGTGTGTGTGTGTGTGTGTGTTTTCTTAGAAACGAAAAATCTACATGTGGCAATCATATCACTACTTCTGAAGTTCACGCCTGTCTTTTAAACCCTTTGTTGGGGCAGCCACTCTCCTCCTTCATCCAGCAGTGCTACATGATGTAGCACAAGGAACTCTTGAAACGCCCAACTCAAAACGCAGTCAGAACAGGGAACTATTAAGATAGCGACATACTGTAAAGATTCTAGAGCCACAAGGGATGTTCAGGATGAGACTTTAAAACATTCCATGTAAACCTCCTCACTTGCTGGCCCCTCCATGACCCTGCTTCCTCCCACATGGGGCCACAGAACTCAGGACAGTAAGTGCAGTGTTAGAAGACATAGGGCTGGGAAGGGGAGCTTCAGAAGAGCAGTCGTTCATGCAGCCATTTGTACCATCAGATAGTTTTCTTTGAAATATAATCTCTGGACTTCAACAAGAGGAGAATGTGTTGTATCATACAGTGTGTGCAGTAGAGAAATTAAAATGACTGCCAAGAGACAGCACCATTTCAAAATCAAATTGTTTTGAATTGGTCTGAACCTGATGATGTTCCAAAGATAGCAAGATGGGAGCCGCGCCAGCAAAGCTGTTTTGCACTTAATAAAACTCTCTTTTAGGGTAAATTCTATTTGCCTTTTTTTACGAGGCAGGGGGTATTTTATTGCTATTAATTCTACCATCCATTTAGTCAAGAGTTCTCACACATATATATGTGTGCATATTTACATATTCTTTATCATTTAGAAACTCTACTTAAAAAAAAATCAATTCTTGCTACTGCAGGTTCCCTGGGCTTTTGTATCTTTGGGGATACTATTAGTCATATTCTGCAAACAGACTAAATGCAAAGTCATTCACCTTATAGGCAAAGAGAACTGAGGATACTCTGTGTGTGTGTGTGTGTGTGTGTGTGTGTGTGTGTGTGTAGTTTATTTGTATTATTATACAAATATATATATATATATATATATATATATATATATATAGACACATACACACACACACACACACAGAGAGAGAGGCAGAGAGAGAGAGAGAGAGAGAGAGAGAGCGCCCGAGTGTTTGGAAACTGTCTGAATCTCAGAGTGTTTGGCCTTTCTAGCAAATATTATGTTCTTATAACAGGGATTGAAAATAGCCCACAGGCCAGATTCCAGATGCTTTCATAAGCATCCCTGCCCCGCCCCCCTCACCCTTACCCAGTTTCTGCAACTAAAGTTTGGTTGGAACATAGCCCCACTCATCCACTTACTCATTTCTTCCAACGATGGCAGACTCGAGTGGCTGCAGCAGAGCCTGCACAGCATGCAAAATCTAAATGATTTTCTAACTTAGCTCTTTACAGAAAAAGCTTGCTGATTCTGCTCTATGTAATAGTCACAGAAGAAGTCTATTGTCAGTAGCGCAGGAGTAAGCCTTACTGTATGGTCCATAGGGCACAGTTTGAGTTCTTGTCATCTCTCTTACTCTAGAACAAAATCAGGTACTGTGTTTTTAAGAAAGTATTACTCACTGCTCTGCTGGCAGGTCATCAGTTGCTTTCTTCTATGCAAAATGACTTGAGATGCATTTCCCATTACTCCAACCCCATGGTTGTAAAAATCCGGGGCTGTGTCTTTATCATGATTATTACTCCAGGATCCAGGCAGGTGTATGTGAATGTGCAATAAGAGAATTAAAGTGATTTTAAAACTAGATTTCATTTTTATATTTCAAAAGAGCTCATGCAGGTGGCAGTATTGAAAGGAAAAAGACATCAAAATCTTTTGGGAATACAAATTACCCCTGTGTCTCTACATCAGATGAGAAAGAAAGAAAAAACAAGGGGGTATGATATTGGGGTGGAATTTTCTTGGAGGTCATCCTGAGTGGCCATTCCATCCGTGTTTACCCTTCTGGTGGTGTTCTGGTGACCTTTGCACTCTCCAAGTAGATGGCTCTTCCGAGAGATAACTGGAGTGAGTCTCTTTGGGTAGGGTCTTTTTACCATGCCTCCAAATAGTGTGTGTGCTTTGGGCAGGAATGCCTTCCAGGGCAAGGATGACCAGGTCTGCCCCACAGGAGGCTGACCTCAGACCCAGGGAGCATCTTTGTCCTGTCATCAATGGATTGGTTTGCTGCTGGACCATCAGTTTCCCTGAACTAGCCGTGAACCGTCTCTGCTTGCTAAGATTTAACGCCATAAGTTTTTACCAAGTTCTTCATTTTCTGCCAAAGTGATGGTTAAGAAGCCAGATTCTCCTGCCTCTTCAGTATGCCTCCCTATGAAAGAGCAGAAGGATGGGGGGGGGGGTAATTATCCCAAAGTTCTTTCCCAAAATTATTATACTAACTTTTAAGAAAATGCTAATGGTTCCCTCTGGGCATTTTCCCTAGGACCTCTCAAGGCCACTGAAGTTGCTGCGGCCACGGTTGATTAATGAGGAGCAAAAGCTTTTTGGGAATTCGGATATTTTCATACATTCTAGAGAAAGTCGAGAAGAAGAAGAAGAAAAACACCCAAGTTCTTACTAATGTAGCTCCTTTCCAGGGGTGGGGGTGGTGGAGGACATGGAACAAACGTGCAGGACTGCAGAACCTTTTGTTTACTGTAACATGCCTGTGGCTTTCAATTTGGGTGTGGCTTTCTATGTGATATAAAAAGACACGGAGTTCAGACTGATTCAAAGAATGTGTGAGGGAAAAGACAGCACCATTCTTGGAAACTTTAAAAAAAAAAGTCGTTCTTTATGCATAAAAATAAGTACTGGGAAACATACTGGGCACAAGTAAGAAAAAGTTACAGATATGAGCTCCAAACTAAGAGAAAACTCTTCCCAAATATCTCCAAGGGCTTATTTTTGCTCTCGTTTTTAGTATCAGTGTTAGTCTGGTGTAAGAAGAGCCAGCCAACATCCTGTGAGAGGCACAAGCGCTGGGATTTAGCGCGAGGAGGCCCACCGATGTCCCGCTGCCTCTAGAGCTGCAGAGCAGTGGGCAAGCAGGTGGTCTGGGGCTGGAATGTCTTACAGCTGGGAGTTCACATGACACTCTTGAAACATGCACTCCAAAATCAGTGGCCAATGAGCTCATGAACTTAAAGTGAAGCTGCCAGCCCAGGACTGGGTGGAGGATCCCGAGCGAGCACATCCTGGTACAGCTCTGGGCCCCAGAGTCAGGTGCGATGCAGTCCCTCACAGCACCCATGGCTTCCTGCCTGGGGCTTCTCATCCTGTCCTCTTGTTTGCTTACCAACTGCAGGTTCATCCCAGAAGCTTGGTCGGCCTGTACTGTCACCTGTGGCGTGGGGACGCAGGTGCGAATAATAAGATGCCAGGTGCTCCTGCCTTTCTCTCAGTCTGTGGCTGACCTGCCTGCGGATGAATGCGAAGGGCCTAAGCCAGCATCGCAACGTGCCTGTTATGCGGGACCGTGCAACGGGGAAACTCCGGAATTTAACCCAGATAACGGAGACGGACTCTTGGGTGGCCTGCAGGACCTGGATGAGCTGTATGACTGGGAATATGAGGGCTTCACCAAGTGTTCTGAGTCATGTGGAGGAGGTAAGGAGGAGAGCCTAGAACGGAGCCTGCCATCTCCCCAGCTTCTTCTGTCCCTGCATGCAACTCACAGTCAGCCCTGAGCGGCCAGCACAACTGATGCTTTGGCTTGCAGCTGTCATTCCAATGTCTCGTTCTCAACGCTCAGTCTTACTTGGCTGCCCTTAGTTTTCCGCGGTGCATTTGAGGTGAAAGGGAAACCCCTCTGCAGCACATTCTACTGTCCTCAAGAACACAATAGAGTCCCTAGGATTTATTCCTCTCAGTTTTCCAACTGTAGGAAGGATATTTAAAGCCAACAAACACCAGGTGTAACAGGAGAGAGAGAGAGAGAGAGAGAGAGAGAGAGAGAGAGAGAGAGAGAGAGCGCAAAGGCAGACCTGCTCATTCTGTAAGAGGAAAGTCAGGATTCAGAGAAGCAGGGGGACTTTTTCTATCTCTCACAGCTAGTAATGATAGCACTGGGCCCCAGCCAAGGCTTCTGTTTTCTGTCCTCATTCAGTCTCTCTATCATACTAGACCTTGTCTAGGCTCATACGGAATCCCTGAAGCTCTCTCGTGAGCATTATTTAGTGGCAAATGTTTACATATATTTTTCACCTCATTCCCTTGGGTGTATTCCATGATGCTTTAGAAATAACTTCAGTAATGCTGACATTAATGTATTAATGATGGCCAATAATTGCATATATTTATGGAGTAGTGAATGATTTTGATGTATATGTTGAAGGAAGATTAAAACCGAGCTAATTAATCCCTTCAGTGACTCTTGAGGGAGGCCCCAGGAGTGTGTGTGGTTTCATTAATCTGTGTGGGCATGTATAGAGAAACCAGGAGCTGATGTCAGGAGTCTTCCTGAATGACTTCTCCACCGTGTGTTTGAGACAGTCGCTCGCTCCCTAGAACCAGGAGCAGGCTGCTTCAGCTAGACTGGCTGACCAGCAGGTCCCTGGGATCAGCTGTCTTTGAGCCCCAGTGTTGTGATCACAGGCACACACTGCCGAGCTTAGCCTTTTAGTGCATGCTATCGATCTGAACTTGTTTACAGATGCTTATACTGGGTCATCTGCCCAGCCCCTTCAGTGATCCTTTACTTAGAGAGCTATGAAAAGGAATGGGCTAGGAAAATCAATTAATTCTATGCCAACCCAATGTGAATACATTATTAAGTTGATATTGCAACTATTGAACACATTAGTCCCAAGAGAGGTTTTGACAGGTGGCAGAGCGCAAATGGATTCGCCACTAAAACATTAGTGTTGAGGTTCCACGTGCCCAGCAAAGATTTTACTTAACCGTTGGGGGGGGGGGGGAGGTAGTCAAATAGTTTCCCCAAACTGTTTTCAAAAGCATGACATTTGGGAAACTCTTTTAAAAGCATCTTTTGTTCTGGTTGAGAATGTAAGACTAAATGTGTTCACATTGTCCATTCACTCGGAGTAGAAAGGGAATGACTGCTGCAATCAAAGAATGTACTTTTCTCTAGACACTCTTTTTAAACATTTAATAGTTCTGACCTCAGGGTTCTTGTTTGTTTGCACATCTTCCAGTTTCAAGCCCTGGAATTGTTGGAGTGTTTTAACAGAGAGCCCTGGTGTTTTAAAAACTCAAAATGCTTCCAAATGACTCTAGGAGAGAGCTTCCTGGAACTCAGCTAATGTGCTGTATTTAGTTGGTGTGGTTCCCTGTCTTTGAGGGTGTCCTCTCTTTCATGCCTAATGAGGGAGACCTGTTAAATAAATTTTGCAGATCTCTGGGCTCCTATAGGAGCCAAGAGGTCAGGGGAAAGTCTGGATGTAGTTGGTGGCTGCTACTGCTTCTCTTATTTTGTGCTTTGTTTTTAAGACAGGGTATCACTCTCTAACCCAGGCTGTCCTTGGACTTGTGTAACCTCAGCCCTAGCCTCCTCCAGAGTGTTGATATCCCCCAAGCATGTACCATGATACCCAATTACTTTGTCAAATATAAGGAATGACTCACACTTTCAATGGTTGTGCTTTTATCTCCATAGTCACTTGAATTGCATTCATGTATACTATGGTTTCTCAGTTATGGTTCTCAGTTATAAATCAAGCCTGGAATTTTTGAGAAGGTGGAAAAATAGATGTAGTAATAGAATATATAATCATCCAGACACCTTTATCTTTAAGAATCTAACTCTTCTACTGACCAACCAGGAGTTTAAAATTGAATTTTGAAGGTATATGTGGAAAATATTAATTTCAAGAATATTCAGCAGAAACTGATTGAGAAATAAGGATTACATGTTGGATATACAATTGATCTCTACCTATAGGAACTGAAAAGTTTTGTATGACATAAGTTGTTTTTCATTTATACCCAAGTGAAGACAAAGTTCCTAAAATGTCTTAGGTTTTTAACTGTCCACAACTGAGCACAGTGTGCCAAGGTAATATATTTACACCTAAAATGTTAGAGTTGAAAATTCCAAAGTGGTGAAAATACGCTTGGGTTATGTGTTCCATATGATGCCTCTATGCGCTAACAAATCACTTCACTATACATATATATATATGGGACATATATATTTTCAAATCACTATTTGGCAGTGACATTTTATTGTATTATTGACCTTGATCTTCCACCAAAATAAAACTCACAAGATTTCATATATTTTTAATCACTCTTGCTGAAACCAACTTAAAATGTACAGCATTAACAAACAGATTTTAAATCAGTTGGAATTCTAGAGCCAGCCAGGCTAACTTTATTGTATCTACAATCTGAAGAGATGAAATTGGAGAGAATAAAGGTAATCTTTCACCTAGCATAAATAGTAACCAGGGGAACAAGTTAACTACAGCTTTCAGTCTGTAGCTGGTGGCTGAGGCTCACAGAGCTGTCATCAAAGATCATGCAACAATCCTACAATTCTGGGAGATACAAGCACAGAAAGGTTCACCTGCTTGAAGATGAAAGTCCACAGCCTTGTGAATGGTGTCTTACTATCCCCTCCCTACTCACTGTGCTGGGATGTACTATGAGTGAATTGATGGACATGGTCCAGAAAGGCCCTTCTGAATCCAAGCAGCACTGAGGAATTAACTTCCTAGATGTCAAAGCAACTTGAAAGTCTAGCCTAGGAAAAACAGGGAACTGTCAGCAGACTTTAGGGTGGCATCTTAGATGGGTTGCTACTTTTCCTTCTCACTCCTCTCTTCTCCTTTAGTCATAAGGGGAGAACCCTTCTGTTGGAATATACTGTGCTAGAACATAGGCTCTCCATTCCTTTTGCAAGATTGGTTTCAGGGGGCCCTCGAGGCTGCTCAGTGGGTAAGAGTGCTTCTATGCAAACATGAGGACCTGAGTTCAGATCCCACTAGCACACAAAAACTGGTCTAGGTAACGGCACACCTATAATCTCAGAACTGTGGGGTGAGGGGACAGAATTGCTGAGGCTTGCTGACTGACAGCCCAGCTCCAGGCTCAGTGAGTGACCCTGTCTCAGAGAAATAGGACATGGAATAATGGAGCAGAACACTCAACATCCTCACATGGCATCTGCATATGCACTAGCAAACCCAAGTGTGACTACCACACACAATACACTACACTCTCACACATACACAAACATACATGATATGTATGGGTCCAGGACTCTGTTAATCCCTCTCCAAAGAGCAGGACCTTAAAGCTGCAGCACTACATTTTTGCCTTCCTCCCAGTGCCAGGAAGAATGAGAGCATGGAGCCCTTTCCCATTCTTTCCACACTACCACACTATCAGGGCAGCACCTCCCTCCATGGTCCTTTCCTCCAGGCATCCCATCCCTCCCCTTTCAGTCTGTTCCCCTCTGTGTTTGGACTGCCCTGCCCATTAGTTAGTCATTGACGTGTTCATCCTAGAAAAATGAACTATGTTGATCACGGGGTTGGCCCCATGGATTACTGTCTTGGGTTCCCCCACCTAAGAATGTCCAGGCAACTGTCCCCATGGCAAACAAGACTTGATACATAGTGCTGCAGAGCCTAGCACATTGTTTTATAATTCCTGAGATTAAAACTTAGTAACTATGGAGTGCTTCTTAGTCTCAGCCTGTGGCTACCCCATAGGTGCTTTTGATCTGCTGTGATTAATGCTCTGAAGAAGTAATCATCAGGCTTTTGAAATCCAAGGGAGATTACTGAAGTCCTGCAGAAACATTGCCTTTGCATCCCTCTCCTTGCTCTCTTGGAAGTGCTTACATTCTCACAAACCTAAAGCAGGTCCTTTTATGTAAAGCACAGAACAAGTTCTCTAGTAACTTACTGCCTCAGGGTTCTTGGAGGTCACCCCAGTTTCATAAGGCTTTCCATAGCCAGAATAAAGCCCAAATATGTTTTCTGGAATCTCTAAAATGCTATCAAGTAGACAATTAGTAGAAAATATCTTATTTATTATCAAGTTACCATACAAGTATTGGATTTCATCATGGCATCCTTACACATGCCATTCCCTTCTGCTCTCAACTGCTCCCTTCCCTTCCCTGTCTCTTCCCATCTTCCAGCTACTTCCCTTTCTTCCTCCAGCTAGTCCCCTTTTCTGTTTGTTTTTATATGTTTAACCAATTACTCTACTTCTCAACCCTCTGAAAATCTATTCCTCTCCTTCCTCAATTTGTAACATATTAAGATGTAGATTCACATATATAGATATACACATGCATATATATATATATATATATATATATATATATATATATATATACACGTGCAAGAGAGAGTGAAAGAGAGAATCCACATGTATGAGAAAATACATGATATATGTCTTTTGGAGACTGGCTTATTTCATTTAACATAATGATTTCCAGTTACATACATTTTCCCACAAATGCAATGATTTTTATTTTTTTATGGCTGTCTAAAATTCCACTGTGTACAGGCAATAAATTTTTTAGCTGTTGATTAATATCTAACTTGGTTCCACTTCCTGGCTATTATGAATAGGGCACTATAAACACGGATATGCAAGTATCTCAGTGGCATGCCTAATTTCAACCTCTGGTTATACACCCGAGAATGGTCCACCTAGATGATGGTTTTGCTTTCGGTGTTTTGAGGAACCTCCATACTGCTTTCCAAAGCGGCTGCACAAGCTTTCATTCCCACCAGAATGAAATTCTCATCAGCATTCATTCCTGTTTGGTTTTAGAGGAAGATGAGAGATATTTTGATTGGAATAAGATAGAATCTTAAAGCAGTTCTAATTTACATTTCTAATGGCTAAGGATATTTAACATTGTTCTGGTATTTATTGGACACTACCACTACCACCACCACCACCACCACTACTACTACTACTATTACTTCTTCTTCTCCTCCTCCTCCTCCTCCTTTCTTCTTTCTTTTCTTCTCCTCCTCCTTTTTCCTTCCCTTCTCCCTCCTTTCTCCTTCCTCTTCATCTTCTTCATCCTCCTCTTCTTTTCTCATCTGTCTTCTCATCCTTTTTAGGTGTGTGGTGTGTTTGGTGTGTAATTATGTGTGGATGCTTGTATGCTGTGTGTGCATTGATGCACATAAGTGCTGTGGGGTGCATGTACATGTCAGAAGATGAGTTTGGGAGTTGGTTCTTACCGTCCATCTTGTTTCTGCCACTTTGCCATGCAATCCAACTGTCTTGCAAGCTTCCAGCAAGTCTCCTCTCCACCTCCCATCTCAATATAGGAACAATGGGATTACAGATGCATGCTGCTGCCTCTGACTTTTTTGTGGCTCCAGGGACCTGAACATGAGTTGTCAGACCTTCATGGCAAGCACCTTTAAGCACTGAGCTATCTCTCTAGCCACCTATTTCTTCTATTGAGAACTGCCCATTCCGTTCATTGGCTCATTTGTTGATAGGAGTTTGGTTGTGTGTGTGTGTTTAATTTTTGCAATTCTCTGTTTATCCTATATATTAATCTCTGCCTGGCACACAGTTCTCAAGGATTTGTTTCATTTTCTGTGCTATTGGAAACATGTTCAGAAATTCTTTCCTACACTTATATCTTGAAGTGCTTCACCTGTAAATTTCTAGCCCTACATTAAGTTTTTTGATCCCCTTTGAAAGATTTTTTTTCTACCATGATAATTGAGTTTTCCCCAACACATCTTAAGACGCTGTCTTTTCTCCAACGTATCCTTGTTATACCTTTATTAAAAACCAGGTTTCTATAACCTCGTGGCCTTATTTCTTGGTCCTCTCCCCTATTCTAATGGAATAATGGTCTAGTTTTGTGCTAGACTTTGTTGCTGTATAATTTGAGATTGGATACTGTAACACTTTCAGCATTGTTCTTTCTACTAAGGAGTCTTTTAGTGATCAGGGCCTCTGGTGGTTGCATACAAAACCTAGAATTGTATTTTGTATTTATATGGACAATATCACTTGAATTTTGATGGGAATTGGATTGAATCTGTAAACCATCTTAATAACAGCTATTTTTACAATATTAACTCTCTTTATAGATGTATGAAGTCTTTGCGTCTTCTAAAGATTTTACTGTGGAGAGAGTGCTCACCTGTTTTGGTAGATGTATTCCTAGGAGTTTTACTCCTTGTGAAAGCTGTTGTGAGTGTGATTTAGAAAATCAATTCTAGCATAACACAGCTCTAGATCCTGCATGCGACAGTAAACATGGCTGTTAGAGTTCCCATCACTGTGTCATACACCAGAGGGAAACATTTTCAAAGAAGAACAGTTTTACTTTGGCTCACAGTTTAAAGGATAACAGACCATAGTTAGCATCCTTCACTGTCACCTGCCTGAGGTGAGGTGGGGTGTCATGGCAGCAGGACCAGGAGGCATAGAAAATATATTTTTGTCATCTGAGGAAAGGCTGATGTATCTTTGCAGGGCACACACCCAGTGACCCACTTTCCTCCCTGCACCTGGCCATTGTACTACAAATCTATCAAAGGGACTCACTGATTAGGAAATTGTGTTGTTGTTTTGTTGTAGACTTTTTTTTTTATTGGATATTTTTCTTTATTTACATTTCAAATGTTATCCCCTTTCCTAGTTTCCCCTCCAAAAAACACCCTCCCCCTACACTCTCCCCCCTCCCCCTGATAACCAACCCACCCACTCCCACTTCCTGGCTCTGGCATCCTCCCACACTGGGGCATAGAGCCTTCACAGGACCAAGGGCCTCTCCTCCCACTGATGTCCGACTAGGCCATCCTCTGCTACATATGCAGCTGGAGGTCAAGAGTCCCTCAATGTGTACTCTTTGGTTGGTGGTTTAGTCCCAGGGAGCTCTGGGGGTACTGGTTAGTTCATATTGTTGTTCTTCCTATGCTGCTGCAAACCCCTTCAGCTCTTTAGGTCCTTTCTTTAGCGCCTTCACTGGGGACCCTGTACTCTGTCCAATGGATGGCTGTGAGCATCCACTTCTGTATTTGTCAGGCACTGGCAGAATCTCTCAGGAGACAACTATATCAGGCTCCTGTCATCAAGCACTTGTTGGCATCTACAACAGTGTCTGGGTTTGGTGATTGTATATGGGATGGATCCCCAGGTGGGTCAGACACTGGATGGTCATTTCTTCAGTCTCTACTCCACACTTTGTCTCTGTAACTCCTTCCATGAGTGTTTTGTTTCCTCTTCTAAGAAGGTTTGTAGTGTCCATACTTTTGTCTTCCTTCTTCTTGAGTTTCATGTGGTTTGTGAATTGTATCTTGTTTAGACTTTTGATTCTTACTTTTGAGATAGGGTTGCCAGCTCCCTGCTGGCAGGACCAGGAGAGAGGAAAGAGGTCTCTGTCCCACTAGGGTCTCTCTGGGGCTGAGGGGAATGGCAAGTATCAACGGCCCAAAAGAAACACACCGAGCTGGGAGTCTTGTTGAAGCAGGAACTCAACTTTATGGCATTAGCCTCTCACTTAAGTAAGTTCAGAACATATGGGTATTTTTGGTGGGGTAAGATGATATAGGAGGCAGGGAAGGGTGACAAAGGGTATGGAGTGACTGACCGGGCCAATGGCAAAGCTCTACATCAGCAACAGTGGGGCAGAGGCAGGGCCAAACAGGTCTTGCTGAGTCATCCCGATACAGAAGTGACTGAGACAAGTCTCAAAACTCAAGCCAGGCTTAGGCTCTCCCACAAGGCTACAGAAACTTAGGCTCTCCCACAAAGCTACAGAAGCCAGGCTCGGGTTGGTCCTCAAGGCCCAAACCAGGGCCAAAAATGGAGCCCAATACAAGGTCTCACTCTATTGCCCACAGTGGCCCAGAATTCATGGTGAACCTACTACGTAGCAATCTGGCCTAACACCAGCAATAGTCCTCCTGCCTTACCTTACTAGGTTTGGGGACTACAGACAAGAGCTAGCACACCCAGCAAGGTTTCAGATAATTTTTTTTTTTTGGTTACCATGCCATGAAGTGCTACCTATGCATTAAATTATCACATTTTGGCATCAGTAGCTCTAGGCTTGCTGGCATTTTTAAGGTATTTTAACAGCATCGGTAGCAGCTTCAGTATTCAATACTGTTCCCTTCAGCTGGCAACCAAAGCCCCAGTTCATGAGCCTTCAGGGGATATCTCAGATTAAAACCATAACAGTAAGCTGCACTCAGTGGCTTGTCATCACGGCTTTAAGAGTTCTATACCATCCCCTTGGGAAATCACAGATGGAAGTAACAATATCTTGTGATCTGTTTAGTTATGTCGTCATACCATGAATTTGCAGATTTGGAGACCTGCCCACAGTTGGCATTGCATACTATGATAGAATGATTTGAATATCCATAAATCTTAAATGTTTCACATGGATCTGACTATCACAAATTTAAAAAAAAAATTAGAAGCCATAAAATCTTAGGGGGGAGAGAATAAAATGCTGAAACAGCCATGTCAGAGGCATGAAAAATACCGCGGCCTATTAAGGACAAAAATAATATCTTAGATGAAAGGAAACCAATTTGGATTCTGGTTTTATAGTTTCACCTTTTAAATGATGCCCTTGCTTGGTGACTTAAGTCAATGTAACATCAACTTGGGAAGCATTCTCTTGTTTGAGAGACTCAGAGAAATCAAGAGTAGATAGGAAGAAAACTAACAAGCAGTAGGTATTTATAGTCTGTTAGGTATCATTTGGTGAAACAATATGAGAGACAGAGAGAGAGAGAGAGAGAGAGAGAGAGAGAGAGAGAGAGAGGAGGGAATGGATAGCCATATATCAGTTATAACTATATACAAAACTCTAAAAATAGATCTATATCTTTAGATGTGGGTATCTTTGCATATATAACTGTATGTGGCTGAAAGCAACTTAGCAAGAATGTTGTGTCTCGCCACTTCCCTTTAACTGCATGCTGCTGAAATGATTCCAGACAAATGTCTAGGTTATTTCTGAAGATGTCTAGGGAAGCAGATATGACAGCCTCTTGGTATTTTTAAGTGTTAATGCTGTCAGTGAGTTCTTAGAGCCTTAGATATACTCGGCTTCACCATTCAGCAAGCATGTGACCTCAGGAGAGTCTTTTTCATGCTTTTAAGCTCCAGTTTCCATTTCTGTAACTAGAGTTTAAATAGTGATTGCCTCATAGAATCGTAGAATGAATGAATGATGTATGCTTAGCACTTAGCTACAGAACCTGGGCCATAGTAGACATTGTATAGATTAGATGTTACAACTCCAGGCAATAGAATAAAATGTCTGTTCAGTGGACTAATTTAAGTGGTGTATGCTCCATGAAAGTCTCCACAGGGTACCCTGTGGGGATCATCTTGAGTTATCTACTCAGTAACCTTTGTCAGTCACTGCTCAGAACACTATGCTAACACCATCTAGATTGTACAGGTGTCTGTGGGGATATTGTTTGCTAGATATTGTTTGCTATGGCTATCATTATGCACTTTATGCATTGTTTCAACTTCTAACGTTGCCCTAAATCACTGAAGAAATTAAACAGAATGGAAACAAAGCCAGCAGGAACAGCTAATGTAAAGATACAGGAGCAGAGCAGCTTTCAGAATTCTGGACACTAAACTGTGATGTCATACTCCTCTTTCATGAAAATACCTTCGTTAAAGTATAATGTTTGGTGTCGGGTCTCTTAGGTTCTCTTTTCATTTGTTGCTTTGTTACTAGTTACCCTGTTACTCTGCTCTGCTCCTTCTAACACTAAATTATCATGTTTTCCCATGATATGTAGTCTGGTAGCATTTTCTTAATATTATTTTACATTAAAATATAATTACTCCATTTACCCTTCCCTCCCTTCAACTCTTCTCATGCATCTTCCCTTGATCTGGGTCAAATTCATGACCTCTCTTTCTTTAACATACAGATACATACACACAAAATATGTATGTGTGTTTATGTGTGTGTGTGCATGTTTATGTGTGTGCACATGTGTGTGTATTCCTAAATATATAAATACAACCTTCTCAGTTCATATAAAGTTACTTATATGTTTATGATTTCAGGGCTAAATACCACTTGGTATTAATTCCTTTGGGGTCTCTTCCCCAGGAAAGACTAGTTTTCTTACTTTTAGCATTCCTTAGTTACCTGTAGTTCTTTGTCTAGAGTTGAGGTCCTATTAGATTTCCTCATGTTAGTATGTCTATTGATATGTGTTGGTCTTATTTGGGTAAAGTTTAAGCATGTTGCTAAGACTTTATGTGTATAGGTTTTCTGATATTTCTGGGAGACAATGTCTCAAACTTCCTGTTCTTCTGGGTTTTATAATCTTTTCGTCCCCTCTTCACTATGATTCCTGAACCTTAGGTGCAAGTGATATGTATCAATTGGGGCTGGGCACCATACATTTTGATTGGTTGTGATTTCCTGTGATGATCTCTATCTGTTGCAAGGAGACATTTCTTTGATGAGGGGTGAGACCTATACCCATCTGTGGGTAGAAGGATAGATATTTAGAGTGTAGTTAGGAACTATGTGGCACTAATAGGTTCTCTACCAAATCCATCATTTCACTAGCTCCCGTTAATTGACTGGGCATGACTTTACTGTTGGTAAGCAGGTCTTCAGTCCAATTAGAGAGCTCTTGGTTCCCACCATGGCACATGTACTATTATTACACTCCTAGGGTTGCCATGCTTATGCTGATCATTGTTTTAGTTCGTGGGCATCGTGGCAGAGTAGGATTATCTATTACTTCCCTCCCTTTGAAGCTTGCATACTGCCTTCTGTTTCCATGAAAACCAGTCCTCAGGGAGGAGGTTTCATATCAGAACCAGCTGAGATCATCTCAGTCATGTGTCCAAAGAACATGTTGTTCTCAATGTCTAGGAAGCAAGCAAGTACAACAGCAATAGCCTATGTTTAGGGAATCTCTTGGACAACCCTGACCAACAATTTAAAATGGGGTTTCTCATGCCTGACATTTGGGGTTTTGTAAATATTCTATGAACACTTAGGGAAGCATTGTCAGCCCAGATGAGAAATTTTCATTTAAACCATGTGTGTGTTATGTAATTTTAAGTAGATATTAATAATTCATTGATTTTTTTCAGATATCGTTATTATTTTACTCTCTCTCCTTTTTCTGTATTAATCTCCCACTTCCTAATTAAATCCCTCTATTTTCCATGTTCTCCTTAAATTACTTGTACCCTGATGTGCCCCTTCAATTTCTCCCCCATTCCCCTACGCTGGCAATGATCCCTGTCCTGGTTCAATAGTTTCTCCAGGTTATAGACTCACATTTGAAGATTTTAAAGTATGAACTTTAGATGAGCGAGGACACATTATGTTTGTTTCTAGGTCTAGGATACTTCAATCAATATGATCTTTTCTAGTTTTATCCATTTGCCTGCAAGATTCATGATACTCTTTACAACTGAATAGTATTCCATTCTGTATGCATACCACATTTTCATTATTCATTCATCAGTTAAGGACATTGAGGTTGTGCCCATTTCCTGGGTATGGTAAATAAAGGAGCAATGAGTAAAGCTGAGCTAGCAAGAATCTGTGAACTCAGATGCTGAGTCCTGTAGCATATGCTAAGTGTTGCAACCCCAATCTCTGTCCAGGAGAGATTGAGAATAAACGACACTCATGCCAAGGCAGGTTCAGAGCAGCTGCAGCCGCTTCTCTTTATTTGGAGGTTTCTCGCAGCTTTCCCAGCTTTCTCCTTCTTCATCAATCATCCTCCAGTGAATCATCAATCGTCAATTCCCTGGGACTGCCCACAACTTATCCTCTTCCATTCACTCACATCACCTCACACCACCCAATCATAGACGCACACGTCCGAGGCAGCATGCAGGATTGGCTGATAGAATGGTATTGCGAGATGTTGTGCTAACCTCTCCAACAAGTTACACGTGCTGCTTTTACTGTCCATGATTGAGACTTAGGTAAACAAGCGAGGTCACGGGGCTTAGCATAGAGCCAGGGTGCCATCTTTGGCCCATGTGGCTGTGCCCGCTCCCCACACTAAGGAGTGGTAGAGCTGGGTCATGTGGGAGATTTACTTTTTAGTATTTTCAACACTAATTGCAAGAGTTGCTGGACTTCCTGGTAGCATTGTTAAAGCATTTCTGCCACCTATGTTTTCAGAAAGTTGCTCTTCTCAACAGGTACACTGAGAGGTCACAGGCTCATGAATTCCTCCTTTCTGTTGGAATAATTACTTTTAAGGAGCTGTGGTGCCCGAGTAAAAACCCAGGGCTTTGTTCAGGCTGAGCAAAAACCCAACCACTGAGCTACACCCCTAGCCCTAGAACACGTGATGCTTAACAAGACTGGCAGTGCCGTGCTTCAAACCGTAGCCTCTAATGTGGAATGAGAGTCCCCACCGATCAGAGACCTCCCACCCGCTGCCTGTCTACACTTCGTCACCCCAGCACAGACCCACTCTGCACTCTGGCCTGACAGTGTGATTTGTACACAGGTGTCCAGGAGGCTGTGGTAAGCTGCCTGAACAAACAGACCCGGGAGCTCGCTGATGAGAACCTGTGTGTGACCAGCCGACGGCCCCCGCAGCTCCTGAAATCCTGTAACTTGGATCCCTGCCCAGCAAGGTAAGGGATGTGTTGCTGCCCCTGCCAACCAGGAGCATGTGCTGAACTGGGTGCATCTCTCTCTGGGTAACAGAGGGGCGCTTATTGTTACCCAGTGTTTTGAAAACCAATTAGCGTCAGTTCAAACTTCTAGTCAAATCCACTTAAATTTAATTGAAAGCAGGGCCCTGGAATTCTATCCCAATCAATGGTCATATAGTCCAGAGGCTCCATGCACTGAGCAAATTTATGGCGTAGATGTTATGTGCATGTAGCACTCTGTTGCTTTCCCCTAAAGTGAAAATGAACTGACCACAGACTTCATGATCTAAGCTACATCTTAGCCCGTATGCCAAAGCCTTGAACCATAGTAATAAACTGGCTTTCAAATCACAGAGTATAAGGTACTGAAGCATCTGGGTGGTATAATTGACCCACTGTGAAATCTGTGTGCACACAGCATACAGATTCACTCTAGCATGCTTAGTGTGTGTGTGTGTGTGTGTGTGTGTGTGTGTGTGTATCATTCCACATGCGTAAAATCAATTAGAGCATTTCATTGTTCAGCCTTGCCTGTGTCTCATTATCACCCAACTTTGAGTCTTTGCTAATCAATCCAATCACTGCTTTGGTCCATATGATTTTATGGTGTCTCAGGAAATTTGCCTTTTAGATACTTTTTTGGAGCAAATCCCCTATTCAATTCTGGTTTGGATGAGATACGTTTGAGGGACTAAAGCCAGACTTGTGAAAATCTACAGCTGCATCGAGGAATGCGATTGGATAAGGTCATGTCCTAGATATGAAAGGAATCGTGCTTCTGAATAGTTCTCATTTCTCTGCAAACTATCAGGATGACTATTCTGTTTTCAGGTGCTAACAGTAGCTTGCTGGTAAAGCCTGTGTGCCGATTGTCTTCTTTCTCAGCTAGCTTCAGTAGATTCCTTACTTTGGGACCTGAGAGAAACAGATTCAGTCCTTCTCCAATCATGTGACACTTTCTAGTCCCCATAGTTGTTCCAAATATGGATCTCCATGCCAAAACTGAGCTTTCCCTTCAAATAGAGAAGTGACCTTGGCCAACTGTTCCATATCCTCCAAAGCCAGCCAGGGCTGGGCGGAGAGAGGCTGACAAAGAGAAGCTAGAGCCAGTATGTTAAATCCCAAGCAGGTTCGTAAGCATGACTGCTATATGCATGTGTCCCTGGGGCAACTAATTCCTCAACTATCTCAAACTCCCCACTGTCCGAGTGTGTGACCCTATGACTGTAGTTGATTAGGAAAGAGTACAAGCTCCTCTACTTGGTGACGGTCTCCCATATTAAAAGAAGGCTGCTAGGCACTTGGCTAGAAGGTCAACAGGGCTGGGTCTCATCCTACCTGTCCATCTAGCTATGGAGCCTTAGCAAGTTGACTGTTCTGTTTCCCCATCAATGAAATTACTGAACAAGACAACATGAGGTTGCCACGCCCCATGCAAATATCCAGTGATCATTCATTATCCCATAGGCAGAAGTTTCACACAGCTATCAGCTCTTCTGTGTGTTGTCAACTGCTGTCCTTTCTATCCTGCTCATTTGCCATGATTAGGAAATAAGTGTCTTTTTAGCACATTCCACGGCTATGATAAGCTGAGGCAAGGCCAAGGAGTCAGTACTCAGACTGGGAGAAAGTTGCTGGCATGTATATCCACTGAATCTATTCTTTCTCAGAATAGTTTCTGCCCCCAGAAAATATTATTATTATAATTACTTACATTATTATTATTATTATTAGAAACATGATATCAGTATACTTTCTATTCTCAAAAGGCTAAGATCAATTTCAATAAGAATAATTTAACCTGCTATTTTTTAATTGATTCTCCTATGGACTATTTTGGGATACTTTCAGAACATCCCTCTCTTCCCAATCCCCATGGAGTAAGATGTATACACATTTGTTTGGTACAGATGTAGCCACGTGCCCACGTGCCCTTTCTCTTTTTTTTTTTTTTTTTTTTTTTTTTTTTGAGGCAGGGTTTCTCTGTATAGCCCTGGCTGTCCTGTCTCACTTTGTAGACTATGCTGGCCTTGAACTCAGAAATCCACCTGCCTCTGCCTCCCGGGTGCTGGGATTAAAGGCGTGCGCCAGAGGTCATTTAGATCTTCAGTTTACCATGCTTCAACAAGCTTCTGTGCTCCCTGTGTGTTTTGATGTATCTTGTGATGGATTCAACCTTTCTACACTGTCTTTTATGCTCTTGGCCTTTGCTGAAATCCACGTGCTTTTTTGAAAAAAAAAAAGAAAAAAGAAAGAGAGAAAGCCACAGCAGTCCTGTGCAACATAGAAAAATGTTCACGTCCTCACTCTTGGTGTCTGTGAAGAGACTTTGGGTCTCCTGGGGGAGCTGTCAGTGCTCATGACCACCAGTGAGGAAGCAGCCAGTCTCACCTATGCAGGGACTAACGCTGTAGCATGCAGTGCACCAAAGGCCTCTGTCTTTCTGCAGCAGCTTCTGAGGCCCACACGTGATCCTTCTGGTTTCTTCTGGGTGAAACTGTGTTTGTATCAGAAGCACATGTCTGACTTTTGCCAGTGTTCCCACATGCAGTTTGCGGGCTTGGTCACTCACGGCAGGGGAGGCACATTCCAGGCCAGAAGGACCTTTTCCAGCTTTTGTGGGTATTTCTGAGTATTTATGTGTGCATGTACACAATGCTTATCTTCTTAAAATAACCCTAGCCCCTTCAATAGAAACTAGTGTTTTTTTATAAAAGTCCTTGCTCTCAGCTTTATGTTTTGATCCTTCTCTCTCGATAGCTGTGATCTAGGAAACAACAGGTGGTGGCTGATTGTTCACCTGGAGGCCATGTTTGTAATTAGCAAGGTTTAGACCATGTACATCCAAGCAACACTAACTAGGCTCAGTAGATGGTGTGTTTGTGTGTGTGTGTCTGTGTCTGTGTATATGCATATAAAACAATCTAACAATATTATAGAAGAGATCATGAATTCAAGTTGAGGTGAGGGGACATGAGAAGAACTGGAAGGGGAAAGAAAGGTAAAATGATTACAGTGCATTCAGACACAAAATTCTTAAAACAAAGGATTTTTTAAAACTCCTCAAGCATAGCAGTGATAATCAGGGCAGAAAGGTAACCTTCCCCCACCTTTAACCAGCTCAGTCACTTTTCCCTCCCTTTCTTGCCCAGAGAAAGAAATGCTAGTAGCTTGGTATATACGCGTCAAGACTACTTTTCATGAATTTATATATGTTTGTGAACATACACAAATATACAAGGCTCTGATATTTGTAAACAAGATCTTACTGCATTCACTGCTCAGAAGGTTCGCATTTTCACTCAGCAGTGCTCACGAGCTATGAAGCTTTCCCATCCCTGAGACACTCAAAAAGACAAGCAAGTAGCTGTAGGCCTGTGGTCCAGGCCTCTCGGGCCACTTCTCACTAACCTGGGAAGGGTTATAGATGTAGACCTGTGGTCCACGCCTCTTGGGCCACTTCTCACTAACCTGGGAAGGGTTATAGATGTAGGCCTGTGGTCCACGCCTCTTGGGCCACTTCTCACTAACCTGGGAAGGGTTATAGATGTAGGCCTGTGGTCCACGCCTCTTGGGCCACTTCTCACTAACCTG